>JAWQRO010000068.1:0-63039 GCA_033557835.1 Helochares maculicollis | reverse complement strand
TTTTTTTCCTCTTGATATTGTTGTAAACAACCCATTTTTCATCGCCAGTTATCAGTCGTTTTAAAAATGGATCATTTTCATTACGTTTCTTTAGCAAATCGCAGCTGTTAATGCGTTGTGTTAAATGCGTTTCTTTCAGTTCGTGAGGAATCCATGTATCGAGTTTTTGAACATAGCCAAGTTGTTTTAAGTGATTTTCAGTGCATGTATGTGGTACATGAAGCTTCTCTGCAATCTCATGTGTTGTACTGTGACGATACGAATCGATTATCGCTTTGATTAGGACTTCATCAACTTCAACTGGACGACCAGAGCGTTTTTCATCTTTGAGTGTAAAATTACCAGAACGAAATTTGGCAAACCAATAATGGCACTGCCGTTCTTTTAAGGCTTCGTCACCATAAACAGCACATAACTTTTTATGAGCTTGCAATGTGTTTTTCCCTTTGCAGAAATAAAAAAGGAAAATATGACGAAAATGTTCCTTTTGATTTTCCATTTTTCAACGAAGGCCAAACAAAAACTACACAACCGTTAAAAAAACCTTTTTACCGATTGACAGCTAAATTGCCAACTATCAAACACTAAAATGTGTTTTACATTTGTACTACGTCTGCAAACCTAAAAATCCAACTGAAGCCATCTATGAGTGAAATCCGCAATTACTTAGTTGCCAACCCAATAGTTTAGCAAATTTCCATAATCGTAAATAATGAATAAAATACATCAAAATGGAAATATTAGTTGAAAATTGAGCACACATGTCTTTCTTCTTCGGTTGAAATTTAATAGACTATTAACTTTTTTCGCTTGCCTATATTACTTTTCAATAAGGTTTTTTATTGTTAATTCGTCTGTTCGAGTCCAGCTGCATTAAGTGTAGACAATAACGGAATTCTTTGAAATAGCGATAAAATTCATCTGTCTTCGACCAATGTTGTCATAGGGAATTCAGCCAGTGACTCTTAACATTTACATGTAATTAATATCTCAGTTACTAACTATGCCCCAAAATGCAAACAAAACCCTTACGCTTTTTATTTCTTATATCTGTAGTCCCTTTAAGTTTTGTAACTTAATTCTGAAACAGGCTGTATATACACTACCTATGAATCACTTATTTAAGGCAGCTATTAAAACATAGTCTGTGATTGTCCTTATTATCCTACTTTAAGAGGTGGGATAAGCTCTTGATCAAATAACTTTTTAAATACTTATCATATACATCAGTATTTCTGTCACAAGACTAAATATTAATTTTTTACACAACAAACGATTACTAATAAGATTTCATAATTTGAAAAACAAAATTATGCTAAATAATCAAATTCCAATATTGGATTTTAAATCAATACTCACTTTTATTGCAGAGATGTTTATCCAATGCTTTTAGTTGCAAACAAAGTTGATTTAGTTCATTTACGAAAAGTCACAGAGGAACAAGGCCGAGAACTTGCTCACAAACTGGGTATACCTTACATAGAAACGAGCGCAAAAGATCCACCTTTAAACATAGACGCAACATTTCACGAAGTTGTCCGCATCATACGAAACCAACCACAAGGAGATGCTGAGAAAAAGAAAAAGAGGAAATTCAAACAGTTTGTAAAATGCATTCTTCTTTAAGCCCCTTGATTTCAATTTTAAACACACACCAATTATTTCCCCGTAAAACGCAACTCTGCAAACAAACAAACGTTATGCACTCTCAATGTCTACAACTATTTGCAAAAAAATAATTAATGTTTATAACTATTGTTGACAATAAGTATTGTAAACTTTTAAGTTACAGTTATTTTTTAAAAACGCTTCAAAGCTTTAACGTATATGAACGTATATATTCCTAAAAAAAATAATTGTTGTTAAACAAAATATGATTATGTAATGTAAGAGGATCCTCTAAAACTTAAATGTTATTTGTTGCAAAACGACGTAAAGGTTTCATTTTGATTTGTTTTTTCAACAAAACGCCAAAAATAATACCAAAGAAAACATCTTAGAGGTCGAAGTAAATGTTTAAAAGGACCAAATTTGCTCATTTAGTTTAGATTTCATTTAATGTTTTAGGCTGTAAGAAAATGCAAATGTTGCTTTGTTAAAATCAAATAAGAACTGTTAATGTTATAAAGTTTAGGGTAATGCTGTCGATACAGAAATGGAGCCTAAAATAGATTGCCTACGATTATATAGTTGTTAAATTATGGTTTAAGAACATTGTGAATTGTGTCATTATCTGTGATTATTATCTTTCTCATTTTTAACTACAACATATAAAAGATACTTTATTTTAATTATAAGTTGTGCTAGTCACAATTTGAAAAATCTTTTGGTGCTTTTTACATCACTTTTTAAATTGTGCACCAAAATATTTTTCTTAAATCTTGAACAACTGGATAATACAATTTGTTGACTACATGTCTTAGACTTATTGCTTTTTAGTTTTTGTATGAGTTTTGTGTTCAATGTTACAATTTTTAGTAGCAGTATAATTCCATGACGTTAATGTAAACAACATATGCAATTATGTTTTTCAATAATAACATATCTTTTCATTGAAAAGTATTCATATATGTACGTCCAGGATATTATTTTCAAAGAGAAAACCACAAAAAAAAAGAAACCCAGAAAGATTAGGACGTAACAGAAATGTTGAAGATATTGGAAAATATTAACTATGTTAAAAGTTCAGACTATATTAAATAATGTAGAAAAATTTGAAGTTTCACAACAATGAAGAGATAAAAATAAAACGATGACATCCATAAAGGTGCTTATCACTATGTGCACAACACTCTAAATTACTATGAACAAATTTATTTGATGCCACTAAAGTTATTTTTTAAATACAAAAAAGTGGACTTTTTAAAGACCCCTTTTTTATATTGCAAAATTATGGCTTAATATTGATGAGTACTCATTTTTTATATACAAAAACATTACACAAATTTATTTCATAATTTTTCATGTTTTTCCAATTGCCAACATACATGTCATTAAAACATGCCTAATATATTGTAAGTGTTTTACTTTTTTGTAACCTTTTTTTTGTACTACAGTATTTATTATGTGCATGAATTGTATAATAAATGATATAAATGAAGAAGTGTTTTATTTATGGATACGTTGGGTTATGATTGGTAGACATATTCTTTCACAAGGGTGATTGTGTTGGAATAAGTTTTTCTAAAGATATTATTTATCACTATGAGAAATATAATAGATGTATTCTATGAGTGTCACATGCTGCAGAAGTGTGCTCCCGTATATCTTCATGAATATTCCAACATTTGAAAGCCGTTCATTATTTAACCTTCAAGCATTTTAAGAGAAAACAGTACAACTTGAATTTCATATCCCCTCTTATCCCATTTTGTCATATTTATATTCTATATATTTTGAAGTTACTGATTATTTCTTCTAGATTTAATGTGAAAAAGGTAAAGTTGACTTTTTTGAAGGTTGTGTCTAGAAAGGGAGAATTCTTGTATTTAAAAAGGCCCTAAAATTTCAACTTCTAATTGGTAACTTTCATAGGAAAAGCTTGGGGAATGTTTTTAAGCTGAAAAAAAACAGTAATACCTCTGCAAAGCAAAATTTTTTTAATGCCAATCGTCCCTCAAGGCTATGTCAACAAAAAATTCTTTAAGTAGCTCAACATCACATTTTTCGATAAAGTCAACTTCACAAATTTTAAAAAGGGGCATATACTAGATTCCTTAATAAGTTTTTGGATCGATAAGAAAAAGAGTTCCTACTAGCCTACATTTTTTTTATTATGATACACTGCATATGAACGTATGTTTCATTTCAACCTGTCAATTCATTTTTTGTTTACAAACGATTTAGTATCGACGCCTCACAGTATTTTTTACAATGGGGAAAACAAGTATCATGCAATGATTGAATATTTATGTTTGGAAGGTTTAAAATCAAAGAAAATTTATAAACGAATGTTGAAAGTGTGTATGAACTCTTCGCCTTCAATTAGTACAGTAGAAAGATGGGTTGCTGAATTTAAACGTAGTCGTACAAGCCTTGAAGATGATCCAGATCAAGGACATCCAAAAACAGCAACAACGCCAGAAGTCGTAGAAAAAATACAGGATATCATGTTGGAACATCGTCGAATGAATGAAGCAGACTTAGTAGAGGCCCTGGGCATTTCATTGGGCAATGTAAGCAATATTTTATCTGAAATATTAGGTTTTAGAAAGCTGTGTGCACAATGGCTGCCGCATTCGCTAACAATGAAACAAAAACACATTCGAATACAATTTTCTTAGCAAAAGAATAAAGTGAATTTTTTGCGTTGACTCGTCACAATAGATAAGAGTTGAGTCCGTCACCATGATCCTGAATCAAAATAAACGGCTATAGAGTGGTGTTATCAAGGTTATTCGGTTCTGAAATGAGTTCGTGTCCAGAAATCAGCCAAGAAAATGTATGCATCAGTTTTTATTGATGCCAAAAGAATTTTGTTGGTGGATTACTTGCAAACTGGTGACACAATAATCTCTACATAATTTTATAACATTGTAAGCTGAAGGAAAAATTTTTGAAAAAAAATTTGGTTTTCAGAAAAAAATCCTTTTTCATTAGGACAATGCACCGAATCACAAGAACATTTTAACAATGGCTAAAATCCATGAAGCAAACGTTTGAATTCTTAAAGCATCCAGAAGATTTGGCCCTCAGAAACTTCCATCTGTTTCCAGATCTACAAAAGTTTATGTATGAAAAGCGCTTTTCATCAAATGATGAGGTCATAACAGATTCACAAGTATATTTCACAGCCCTTCCAGATTCTCACTCTGGGGATGGAATTCATAGATTGAAATCTCATTGGAACAAGTGTATTGATGTTCAGCGAGACTATATTGAATAATGAAGTATATTTCAAACCATAAAACGCAAAACTTATTGGACAACTTAGTATAAACATGAAGGACTTAAAACGATGAACAGGAATATATTGGAACTGTCAGAAGTAAATAAGAAAAGGAGAAAACTCCATTGATCTAGTCTATAGTAATTGAATGCACTACAGAAGAAATCAAGATGAAACATGGAAGAATAGATTTTCATTAAGGAAGCATTAAAGCCAAACCGACACTTTAGAAATGTTATCAGATCAAGTAGAATATATAATACAAAACTAAATTGAACACCAGCTCAGCAGATCATACAAGAGATCTCAAGAAATAAATCATCTAGTCATAAACTAAGAGACATTTAAATCGATTATGGAAGAATGCTGGAGGAAACTCTCCCTATGGGATATCCGAACAAGAAATTAGCAAACATCAACAAAATCCATAACCTAGTAGAGAAACTTCTACAGGCGATTTTAAAAACTACTAATAAAGGAAATAAAAAACAAAATTGTTATTCTGATAAATCAACTAATGGCTGAGACATATCATGGTGAATCAGTAAGAAAATGAGTAAGAGAAAACCATAAGACATGTAATGATATTAAAGTAGAAAGATTGAGAGAGATAAATCTGGAACTGATATGCCTAAATCCAACTTAAACAGATCAACATTAGTGCTGAAAAATCCAAATGGCAAAGAGTATCGCAACACAAAAACCATAATAAAAGTGGAGGATCCTTTAATAAAAATGTTATGCCTTGAAAATCAATCCCGATTCCATGCAGAAAAACTTGGTTCAAGACAACAGGAATTAAAAACTTCGAAGACATCCCACATATAGAATACTACAAGTTAATGTCAAACTTGATTCAAATGAAGAGCAAAAAAAGCCCCCCTGACGGAACTTTGACCCAACTCTTGAAAAAGGGGGCAGTGGGCAACTTTGACCACAATTTACATTTCTGCCATTTTCAGAAAGATTTGCAAAAACAATAATATATTGTGAATGGTTATTTATTCCGATTATTATAAAAAATATATGAACTACGTGTTGGTAAACATTACAATTTCTACAGAGAAAGTACTTTCTTAATAGAATTAAAATGCCTATATGTACATACTAAAGTTTATTTTATCACAATTAAGAATTCAGTCGGTTTATGGAATCGACAGAGAAGCACTTGCACGAACAAGTTGTAACTGGACACTCAGAGTGTTGCCTGAAATTTGTAAAAGTGTTAATAGTACTCATTCAACAACAAAATATCTAAATAATTGAATATACTTACTCAAACCAATGAGTCATGTGCGATGAATGTCCTCCATGTCGGCATGTTTGACACCATGTGAACCAATGTCCAAATTCTGCTACTTTAATTTCTTTTTCTAAATGATCCCCAGCCATTGTCCCCATATGCATGAGACAAATTGCGCATCTAGGCAGGGGTTTCCGGCAGTATGGACAAGATGAAAGCTGTAGAAAAAAACAGTCTATCACACGACTCAAATTTTGTTTAGAACAAGAACTTACTTTATGTTTATTCATACCACTTCCAATTCTTCCAAATTGGGCCCTTGACCTATTTAAACCTTGCATGTAGGCCGAAATACTTTTTCCGCAAAAATTGCAGGATATATAAACTTGTTGTGGAGCCTTTTCCATTTGTTGTACTTTACTCAACATGATATCAAATCTGGCCCGCTGATGCCAAAATTTCCAAGCGTCTAACAAATGACGATAGCTAAAATAAAATATGTACTAACTTATCCCAAATTACATATGGCTGGAAAAAGTTATTTTATTTTAATGACATACCATGTCACCCATTCTTGAACAATTGGTGTCAATTCAAAGGCTCTAACTGCAATAAGCGTAGTAGACTGTATATCCCCCGTCATATCCATATACCTTTGGAGCAATTTTATACCATCTTCACTATTCCCAGTCAGGAGCATTCCCTCCAAATTTCCATCTTCCATAAATTTATTGTATATATTCTTCAAATAATCAAATAATTTACTATCGGATAGATATAAACAGGCGAATGCTATACGATCTTCTATACAAAGGTTCATGTCATTCACAATACATTCGTAATTGTGATTTTCTACAAATAGAAAGTCAAAGATGGCTCGTAAATATGGATCCGTAATTCTGGATTTATAAGCTAGGCTGTTTTGTCTCCAAACACTCGTTTTATCATCAGTAAACCCTGCTAAAGCCATCCCAAATGTTCTTAAATTATTATCGGAACTTTTCTGCAAAACACCTATAGCCACACGCATATTTAAACTAAAAACAGCAATTGCTGCAGCCCTGGTATAACACTGCTCCCTCTCGAATTTTTCAAAACACTTGTACATCGAATGTTCGTCTTTAGTATCAAAGTTCCACCCACATAAATGAATAGCCTTTTCACGGTCCTCCTGCTTATAGTATTTTACCGACCCATGACAATTTAAACATCCTAACTCACTCCATGGCACTGACATCACTTCAGATTTTATTGATTGTGTATCAAACTTTAAAAATGATTTTATTCCTGGATGTTTCGTTCCACAGCCTCTTAAACTCCCCTCTTCAACTAATTTCGAGCTCAAATCTAGCCAAAGCCAAACATTAGAAAGCATTTCGTCTTCAACTAAATGGCCATTCTCAGCTAATTCATCTCTTAAACCATAAGACGTGCAGGCACGCTGTTTGATTCTTTCTGAGACATCTTGCAACACTCCATGTATGTTACTGCTTTCATCCATGTATTTGATTGTCTTCCTACCATATGTCCATGTTATATTGGAGTTTGAAGCCCAATTTAGCGTGATTCTATCAAAGACTGTATAGTCTGTGATAGCACCGGTTACTGCAATTGCTAAAAATCTATTTTCGTCATTTGCATGCCACGCAAAAGAGGTCAAATGGTGTGCAGATCCCGTTGAAACAAGCCGTTCAATTACAGACGGTTCTATTTCTTCGTTCGAGAGGCTGCTGTGTTCTATGTCACATAGATTTATATGTGTACTTTCCCGTAAAAGTGATCCTAATAAATTGTGTCTACAAAGAAAATCATAATCAGTGCACATTCTTGCCACTATTAAAACAAATCTTGGCAATCATTTGATTTAAAAGTTGACAAACATGAACAGAGATCTACAGTCCATGAGATTTTATTTACACATTGTTTTTTTTGTTGGTTAGATGCAATTTACTGCATTGATTATGCTAACAATATATAATGTATATAATAATTTATACCTAAAGATTGCATACTACATTTAAATACAATAATAGTGAAAGTTTGAATATTAGAAATCAAAATGAGTAGTTCCCTAAATATTAGTATTAACGCTAACATCCAATTAAAAAGCATTGCAAAATTTATGTAATTTCTGAAGCATGCAAACAAGACAAAATTCACTCACTTTGTTGGGCACCAGGACAACTTCACAACTGGTTTCAGCACGACTAAGCTTAGAAGAGCTTTCTCAAAATTCCTAGTATCCCACACGTTTATTTGGTGATCAACAAACGATGCAATATAACTGTCATTATGTGGGTTCATACAAATTCCGTGAACAGCTTTGGTTAGTGTTGAATTGACCACTTTGGCTGTGTCTCGGAAATCTATGATTTTAATGCTTTTTAAATTCATCCCAGCCGCTAAGACTTTGCTATTTCCATTAAACCAGGCTAAACTATGTGTCGCTTCTGATAAACCATACTCTGCTACGGGTCTGCAAGAATCCGTCATGTTCAAAGGCATTGAGTTGTTCAATCTGCCGTTTTCACCAACGCATTTGTTTATGTCCCACAACAAAACAGAATGATCTGATCGATATTTTTCCAAGCCGCAGACTAATTTGTTTGGTTCCAGCGGATTCCATGCTACAACGTTACATGGACGAGGATGGCGGGGAACTAAAATTTTATAGATTTATATTTTTTTTTTAAGCTTGCAAAGTGTAAGTTATTTTTGTCATTTTCGATATTTTATTTACTAAGATTTTAAAATTTAGGTATAATTATGTCCCTACGTTTATGTATATGCAATCGATACTTGTAAGCAAATTATTTGTAGTCCCATTAGATTACTTCATTTTAGCCACCTAAATTGTTTTCACTACAATATAAAAAAAATAATCTCCACTTCTTTAATTTACCAACCTAGACAGCTTTATGTGTTATTTATTTTACACTGTTTGCAAACACAAACCATGGATTTGGTTTCAGTTACATTGTGTGATAAGACGACACAAAATTATGCTGAATTGAGGACTATAGAACATATCCATAATAAACTGTAAAAATAGACAAAAGTGGTTCTCGAAATATTCCATCTTACAAAAAAAAACTAAGAAAAATGACATAGTATCATTTTAGCTTGAAAAAAGATTGCAAAAGATTGTAAAATATTGGGAGACAGTTTGAAATGATGAGAATTGCATAATTGATTAATAAATTATAATATCAATACATATGCGTTCCCATGCTTATTATTCAATTGTTGGTAGCCCAAGCTGAAATCTTTTTCTGAGTTCTTGAAATTTTATATGCAGTATTTTTCAGTTACTTGAAAATTTGGAAGAAATTTCAATTCGGTTTGTTTATTTTAAAGATTGGTCTCCTTCCACAAAAACAATCAATCAAATCATTTGGTAAAAATTCAAGAGATGAATATCTAAAGAGACACGATTAGGGAAATATATAGGTTGTAGTTATTTTAAAAGTAGATAAGTAAAAGTATATAAAGAAATACATCAACTTTCTAGCAGTACATTGTCATTAAAATGTTGCCCTAATATGTTACAATTAAACTGTAACATAGTTAAAAAGTAAGAGTGAAGCAACCAAACATTCTATGTCAAGAGACAATATCAAACCATTTATTCACTTTATTTACATTACTAGTAAGTAGTTATATATTTGTATATCAAATACAATATTAACTTTGAATTATCTTCGATTCTAATACAAAGTTCATAGTTTATACCCTTAGAATATATCAGACAATTGATATATAAAACAGGTTTGTTATTTAAAATAATTGAAAATATATATATAAGCTTTGGTGGGAGATTTAGGAAAAAATTGATTTTTTAAGTATATTAGCCTATTAAATTTTTTAACATAAATGTGCCTTACTGAGCTCTTTTCCTGCTAATCCTTGCACATCATAATAAGATGGCCCAAACGTAGATAAAACAACTCGACCATTTGCTAAACCAAGGGCCAACAGTATATCGTTCTCCGATTTTGGAAAAACGTCAATGCACTTGACGTAGTGATGGTTTGTATTGGTAGCTAATAAATGTGCACCAGAAGTATTAGATAACTTGATGGCTGTAATAAAAGTATATAAATATAGCTATGTATTAAACAAATTTTACAAAACACATGTGTTCAACTTACGTGAAGCAGGGTTATCTTTGAGGGATTCTACTTCGTACAAACTTATATCCGCACCCCAAGTAATGAACCTGTTTTTAATAGGCGTCCAGAGGATATCTAATCTAGTCGACATGGTGTCGATATACCATTTGGTTGTTGACTGGAAAATTATATAAAACTTTTTAAACAGGTTGACATCCCAGTCTTGTTGAGGTTATATTTTTACCGACTGAGCGTTTCGCAATGTCTGCAATTACTGATCATGGAGAATGTAAATTCCTTGCTAAAATTTAAATATGCTCGCCATACAGAATATACGATTAAAAATTATTTAGGCGAGTTTATATCATAATACGGAAAAACCGAATGCACTTCAAGAAAATTAAATAGAAATAAGATGTTAATGCTTTACAAATCCATCTATTCTCTAATTCTACCCTAAAATTAAATCACATCAAATGTATCTCGCTCAGTGGCTAGGTATTTTCGCTAATCAGGCGTAACCTATAGGGTAATGCAAACATATTATTTTGCTATAATCGTCATATACTAAATGTCATCAATCTTTCTTAAGGGTCCTGAGCGCTATCCTGCAGTCCTATTTTAAATATCTGCGTAGTTTAAACGAATAGGCTATTCTGTAACGTATGCAGAAAACTAACGTATAGGCAACCAAACATACAGAAAACATACTTCTTAAAAAATCGAATTTAAGGTGAGTTGTATGGACCACAGATAAAAATAGCACGAGTTTTGTCTTTGACATTTATGCGTGTTATTTGCGAGCTGCCCTTTACCGCATGAAAATCGATCTTCAATGAAATTTTCACAGAAAAATGCTAGTTTACAACATGCATGTAATGCGCCCTCCACAAATATGCCATTACAGTAGTGACATCTACATTGGGTGATGTCATGGTAGTTTTGTCATGAAATCTCCTAAAAACAGAGACAAATAAATCCGTCTATAATTAACGAGAAAAAGACCAAACATATTCCGTGCGTGTTTCGTGTGTAATGCAAATTAAAGTGTTTTCTTAGTGGGGGCATGACTAATTTGTGAATTGTTCGCAGGGAAAAACATCGTTATCTCCTAAATAATACTTTCGGATGATAAAAATACTTTTGCCGCAACCATTTTCTTCTTTGGATTCCATATAGGGAGAGCAGTTTTCACGGTCCAGTCAATTTTAAGAAGGTAACTTTGAGTAATATTGGGGTCATTCACCTATTTGTTATTAGTTTCATTAAGGCAACGCCTCTATTTCTTATTTTTCCTGTTTTAGAAACTCTTAAAATGGCCAAAAAACCGACGACACAACCCGCTTTGCATAAAGTTATTATGGTAGGAAGTGGAGGCGTAGGAAAGTCTGCGTTAACCCTCCAATTTATGTACGATGAATTTGTTGAAGACTACGAACCTACAAAAGCCGACTCTTACAGAAAAAAGATTCTTTTAGACGGAGAGGATGTTCAAATAGACATTCTTGATACCGCAGGTCAAGAAGACTATGCTGCAATTAGAGACAATTACTTTAGGAGTGGAGAAGGGTTTTTATGTATATTTTCGATTACTGAAAGCGAAAGTTTTCAAGCAACTCAAGAATTCAGGTACAGTAGCTACATAAATATACTTTTAATAGAGTAAAAACAGCGCAGATATGTTGTAGGGAGCAAATACTTCGTGTTAAAAACGATGAAAACATTCCATTTTTATTAGTTGGAAATAAATGCGATTTGGAGGATAAAAGGCAGGTGACTTTCCAAGAAGCCAGTGATCGTGCAAAAGCATGGGGAGTTACATATGTTGAAACTTCTGCAAAAACAAGAGCTCATGTGGATAAGGTAAGTTTTTATCGATTATAAATGCCATAAATTTTGCCATGAATGTAAAATGCTTCACATCAACAAGTACATCCATATAAGTTCCAAGTCTTAAACATATTTAATAATTCTGTATGTAATCACACATTCAACGAAACATGAAATCTGAATGACTTTTAATTACATTCCCACAATATAACAGTATGTTTTTCCAGTTTTTGTTTTTATAGAACTATGTACCATTGCTAAGTACTCTAGAACAAAGAATATCATTATAATATCTCCAGCAGTTTCTTTAAATACCATTTAATATCTCGATGATTATATTTTTCCCAAATCATTATAACTGTTTATACAATACTATCTACACCTACTTTGAAATAAATTAATCTAACAAATTTGCATGTTATATTAAATAAATATAAGCTGCAGATAATTAATCTTTATCTTTATTAGCTTTACACAATGATTCATCTCAGCATTAGTTTATGACTATGAACCTGTTTTAAAATTGCATTTTTTGTGGTCACATTAACTTTATTTATAGAAAATAGCTAATGTTTTCATTGAGTTATCTATTTCACATTTATGAAAATTCACGTTGTTTCACATTAGATTTATTAGCATTGAACTTTTTTAGTGAAATCTATCTTTTTAACATGTAAATTAAAATACTTATTAAAAAGCTATAGATTTACTGTTGTCTTAGATATAGGACAACTAGAAATAATACGTGTTCTCTAGAAAACAAATAAGAATACATACATACATAGATATATGAAACAGGTTCCATAACTCTAGTGTTTTAAAACAATTGGATGTATGCTTAATTTTCTCAATGCTTAAATAATTAAATGAAACAAAAAGTTTGATCACTATTTTAATAATGTACCAGGTGCACAAGTTTAAAATGTGGTTTTTTTCGTGAAAAATACGCAATTAAGAACAATATTAAAACATTTTTTTATTCAAAGTATTGGCCCTCACTTTTTACACATTTTATCCATCTCTTGGGCAATTTATGGATATAATTCCAAAAGAAAGCTTCAACTTTCATTGATTTCCATTCATCGAACCATTTTTGTACAACCTTCAAAGTCTTGAAGTGTTGATCAGCCAGTGTGTGTCCCATCAATAAGAACAGGTGATAATCGGAAGGCGCCAGGTCTGCTGAATACGGCGGGTGGGGTCAGAGTTCCCAAACAAGCGAAGAAATCGTTTCTATGACCACTTTGGATGAATGTACAGGAGCGTTGTCATGCTGCAGAATGACTTTGTTGTATCTTCGAGCCCATTCTGGGCGTTTTTCGATCAATGCATGGTTTAAATTGATCTTTTGTTGTCAGCAGCAGATAGTATTAACTTTTTCGCCGGGTTTGAGAAGCTCATACTACACTACTCCATTCTGATCCCACCACACACACAGCATTGTCTTCCTACCAAAACAATCCGGTTTTGTACTCGATGTTGATGGTTGTCCTGGCGTTATCCATGATTTCTTACGTATGGGATTCTCAAAATATATCCATTTTTCATTGCCAGTTACAACTTAATGCAAAAAACTCTTTCTTTGGGGCGTAAATGCAGCATTTCATACACAGTTTTTCGTCTTTCTATCTGTCGTTCGTTCAGTTTGTGTGGAACCCATTTTCCAACCTTTTAAATCTTTCCCATGTCTCTCAGGCGATCGGAAATGGCTTGCCAAGTGATATTCAACTGCTCTGCCATCATTTGTTATGTTTGAGTATCGTTGTTGTCCAATATTGCTTGTAATTTGTTGTCTTCAAACTTTCTTGGTTGATTTTCACGTTCTTTGTCAATAATATTGAAATCACCACTTTTGAAACGTTGAAACCAGCGTTCACAAGTCTTGACAGTTGGAGCAAGATCGCCGTAAGTTTCTCCAAGAAATCGATGCCTTTTCCTTTTGATTGAACAAGAAAATCATTACATGCTGCAAATGCTTTTTATTTAACTTGAAATTCGACATGTTTACCACAAAAAAGAAGTATGCTACTATTTTGTAAACAGCTAAACGAATATGTTTTGACATGGGCAGTCTTATCAAAAAAATGACGCTTTGGGCTCTAAAGGTTACTTCAATAAATTTTATGTGCCATCACATGTTAACAAAACAACATTTTAAACTTGCACACCTGGTATGTCAGCCAATAATAATGAATACGAAATAATATACTGTATAATTAAACTTAAAATTCGTATACATCACACAATGCGATGGTCTAAAACAAAATAAGAACACTAACTCAGTAATACGATAATGTAATATGATTAAATTGAGAAATAAGCTTTCAAACAAATTAAAATTAAGTTATTCTCTCAATACAAATTGATGCAAAATATGGAGAATATTTACTTTGCATACATACATAGTTAACTAGACTTTCAAAACAACATTTCATGCCAAAAATGTTACTTGCATTATATCTATATATTAAACAATACACAAACTATTATCATGTTAAATGATTAAATTATTTCCAAACAAACCAATTTACTTTGGAGACAGAAATTTAAAATGAATAGAAAACATACTACACTTTCATTTTTGTTTTCAAGGGTTGAGCTGGAAAGTTTTTTTAGTTGTTTTTCATTAGAATATTAATATTTCTGAAAACAATAAAAAATGCAATCATCCACATGATATGTGAATTTTTATAAGTAAAATTGTTAAATTTATTGCTGATCAATAGCTATTAGTTTTATAATATATCAATTTCAAAATATTGTTAGAACATCTGTTGGAAATTAAATACTCAATAATAACTACTCTAATCATTTCTATTAACAGTTGAGATTATATTTACAAAATCTATTTATTAATATCCTATAATGTAACTAGTTGAATTTTGACAGTAAACCATATCTCTATCGTTCTATATTCCTTCTGAGAAATGAGAATCTAGTGAAATACAGCCATTGTTTCATATATTGTTTTGTTTTCTTTACTTCCTCTAAACTAATTCATCTTCTTGTTGTGTATGAATTATCTCAAAATTAGACCACTTCAGGATTTACGTGCTCTTGAAATTGCTCTCCGTGACATAATGGTGAGATTGTCTTGGAAGTCTACAGCTAAATATCCATGTAGATTCTCTTATGCTGTGAAAATTTTTATTTTGCCAATATTGAATAGCATTTCTATTGCATTGAAGGTTGTAACCTGAAATTATTTATATTATTAGTCTATTACGTTAATTTATTAATTTTATATTCTCGGCTCAAACTTTAGACTGGTAGTATTTCTTGTGAAACCACTTAAAAAATGTCATTAGGATATTATTCATTAATATATAACTATTTCAATTTTTCTTTTAGTTTTCGATTTCTGAAGCGCTTTGCCTTGTCATATACTGAATATCATTGATCAATTTCTTTTAACTCCAGATGTTTTTCAGTTTCTACTCAGATTACTAAACCACTTTTTTCTACTGTCATTCTAAAACTATTTTCGTCAGTCTGCCAAAGATCAGTTGACTTTGTAAACCCCTTAAAATTGAAACAAGCAAATAATCTGAATTCCACTTAAAACGTTGCGGTTCACATAAATTTTATTTTGTGCAAACTGTGTGGAATTCTACCAAGTCAGGATTCTTGGCTGAATCTGTGGGTCATATGCTCTCCCCATTAAGATAGTTTAATATGTGTACTCTTAAGCAACTTTCCTTCGCTATATTTGTGTATTCTCGATCTCTTGTGTATGTTTTGTATTTAGAATAATTCCTACTAAGTATCCTTATCCTATGCCTGAAAAATACTTCTGGCCTTTTATATTTAATAGTTTTTAATGTTATTACATAAAATCAAAGTGTTAATACAATTTTTGGTTGTGAAACTTGATGGCTTATTATATATATTATATATATATATATATATATATATTCTGCTTTGAATTTAATTTTTTTTGTAGTAAAGAATGTTTGATTATTTTCCCCTATTGCATCGTTTTCTGAATGAATAATGTGAACAATTTTTATATCCTTTATATTCAATAACAGTTTGTAGTAAACTGCTTCTGATACCAAAATTAATATTAATATTAATCTGATTTATATTAAAAAGTGTTTTTCTTGGTTTTTTACCATGATCTGTTTAGTTTTTTCATTATAGTATTGGCTCAAGGTGACAGGAAAGATGTTTTTGATGAGTGTGTAGTATCCTGTCACTTTCCTCACAGATTTGGACGAGTTATTTTCTAATAGATATGTTTTGAGTTTACTTATTTGATTTCGCAGCTGTGCTGTTGCAATAATCGGCAAACTACAATATTCCATCCATTAACAGTGCAGTTTTACATATAACTGCTGCTCTTCTTAGTATTGCGTATGGTTTTCTTGAAATTAAGTTTCATTCCATTGTTTGATTTGGTTCTCTACACTGTTCAACTTCATGTCAAGCTCCGTAATTTTTTCACATATTAACAAAACTGAGAACAGATGCTGTTATTTATAAACAAATTCCATCAGAATGACAGAACAAAAAAATCACCCTCTATTATATAGTGGAAAGCAGAGTAAGCACTAGAAATTGGAGAAAAAAAGTTAATTCTACGAGTGTAGGATCAACAAACTACCTTCATTTATTGTTAAATTAGCAATGGCCAAGATAAATAAAGCCAAAATATTTAGACAACATTCTTATAATTTCTTCTAAACATGGCCACCCTAATGAAAAACACACTGATAAATTCTCATATTCATAAAAATGTGTGTATTACTATTTAATACTTTAATTTACCTTTTTACTTGTATGTCTTTTTATTATATTTCACTTGCAGGTGTTTTATGACTTAATGCGAGAGATCAGAGCCAGAAAAATGGAAGAAAACAAAACTAACAATGGCAGAGGAAAAGACAAATGCAAGAAAAAGAAACTGAAGTGTGTAATTCTGTAGAATGTCCTTTTCTATCTATATATATTTATATATGCATAAGTGTGAGTGAAAGTCTGCTTCGTTTGCTTTTTCTGTAATGTTATATTTAAGTTTAAAAATTTGTTTTGAAAAAAAGTGTTTTTTTACTTAGAACCATGGCACTAGCAATTCTCTCCTTATCGGTTTACCGTCAATGATTTTTAATGCAAATTTTGGAGAACAAATTGGGTAATATGCTAACTCGTGGTGTTTGAAAAAAAGTCCATATTTAAAAGGTCAGTACTATTTTTATATTTAAAAAATAATCATTACTAATATTTTGGTGTTAGTAAAATTTTGTTTTCAACGTCACTTATGAGAATTAAGTTATATGAACGATCATAATGTATAATATTAACTACATTTATACAAGAATTAATAAAATCTACATTAAGTCTCTCGAATAATGCTTCATTCTATTCATTGTAAATTGAGCACATTGAAAAAGTAAATATTAAATATTTGTTAAATTTAGGTCTGTGTATACTACTAAAAATAAATCTTGTAAACACTTTGAAAATGTACTATTACTGAATAGAATGAAGCAAAAATTGAAATAGCTTTTGTATAATGTGAAAATGTGGTCAAATGTATATTGTTGCTGTTTTATAATTTTTTTACAAGAATAGTCCGTAAATGTATAAAAAAAACGTTGATGCCCATTTGCCAAGAATTTCAAATATGATTCGTATGTTTTATTTACCATAACATAAGTACAAATAAAATTAAAAAACGAATTAGTAGAACATTGAGGCACAGTTCACATCGTCACTGGCAAAAAGGTGTTTAAATAATACTGTAAATATTGTTTTAAGCTTTTGTACTATATGGAAGAGCTTATTGGCTAGAGGTAATGCTTAATATAAACTGAAGTGTGTTACCAAAACAAGAATTATAATTTCAGATGCTGCTTTTGTTGTTAAAAAATCAAGTCCAGAGTTTTGATATCACCTGGAGGTGTGATTTAATTAATTATACAAGACTATAATTTTCTATACATAAAAATATTTTTCTTTTAATTTATATTTAGTTGTATGTAAAATTAAATAATTGAATATAAATTTTTGTATGTAGTTTTTATGTCACTCGAGATTTTCGACTATTTATTTATACTTTGAATATTTTGTTAGGATGAGCCGATTTTTATTATGAATTTAATAAAAACTATATTTAAATAATTATTACAATAAGTATGTATAGGGTACATTATTAAGTGTTTACACATTTATATGTAACGTAATAAATTCAGATAATGCTCCCCTCTTTTCCCTACTCTACATAATTGCCACATCACTTAAAATTATTGTGTATGCTACTTTATTTTTTATAGGAATTATGTACCTATCTTTATATTTACAATATATGTTACAATTTTATGATATTCTGTTTTTAATGCCGTTCTTTAAGGTATGTATTTATTGTTTAAAATAAATCGTTTCATAACCTGCAAGGTATTTAGAATTTCTCCTATTTACTATTTTATATTAATATTATCGATTTGATCAGTGGACTGAATATTTCCACTTCAAAAAGTGTGGCCAACAGTCAAAGATGAATTTATACACAAGTGATAGGGATTATTTGTGTTCATTTGCATCCTTTATGAAAAATATTTGATAAATTTGCTACTATTTGCAGTTTTAGCAAAATATATGAAAGTCTATATCTATACAACATGAAAAGATATTTTATAGATATATTGTCGCACAAAATGAAGACTTATAATTGACTGTTTTTCGAAGATTTTATTATCAAAGGTATAAATTTGAAGTAAATTGTGTATATTTTAAAAGCAAAGATGTACATGCTAAGCTATTTTTTGAAAGTCGACTCATCAGGGTGTGTTCATTGAGGTATCAGAATTTAAAATATATTTAATGCTATATATGAGAAAATTGACATTTTACTACACTACAGTTGAGACCCTGGATGATGACGTTGCATTTTGGAAGAATTTTAGCAACTCAAAAATCGCTGATAAAAATAAGAAAATTAGTTTATAGGTTCGCCATTAAATTAATGAGACATTTAAAAAAAAATTAATTACGAGGAGTAAATCCTTAGTTTTATAGAAATAGTGATATAGGAAAATGGATTAAAGAAAATTGTACTTAACTGCAGCTAAGGGAAACGCATTTGTGAATGAGGAAAGGACATTTATATTCAAAACAGCGTACGCATTCTTGTGGAAAAAATCTATCCTTCAATACACAATATATCAATTAAGAACAATTAAGAAAATACTGTTTCTATTAAACAAAACCATCCTTCATCAACATCAAACTATTCCAAATCTACGCGCCATCTGTGGGGAAACCAGACAAGGAAATAGAAAAATTTGTATGGATATAGAAGTTAAGAATTTAACAATAGGTGTTTTGTGTCTTCACTCAACATTTCCGTATACATACTTTTATAGCATTTATGTAATAATATAATCAAATCATATGTGCGACTATGACAGCATACTGAAGATTTCCATGTTTTGTATGTCTATAAAACTGTTTTAATGCTTTTTCATTTCACAAACGATGAGTATCCCTTTTCCAATAAGTAACTTTAATTCGTTCTAAATATACTTTTCCCTTGCGGAGCTTGATATGTTACCATGAAGTTCTTCATTGCAAATATATAACAGGCATTATCGTTAATGCTATCTATATAAAGTCTTATTTATACTTAGTCTATCATTTATATACTGACTAGCAATTACATGAAGCTTAGCTTGGGTGTTTTTTAAAATTTGCTTTGTTTTTGGCATAAAAATGTTATTAACTTCGAATTGCGCGCGACAAATCTTCGTTGATATTGCTACCAAGAATTTAACTCTTAAGAATACGTGAATGTTATTGTATTGATTATTTATTTATTATCGTTTACGCCGAAGATTCAATATGAAACAAAATGTAAAATAATGTATTCAAGATCTATTGGCCTTTATATTTAATGAAATAATTAATAATTAGGTGATTTGCTCACTATTGTATTACATTAATAAATAAGCAAATTAAAATCTTGAAAACATCTCCAACATTAGAATGAAACTGTTATCTCAAATTCTCAAAATTCATTTCGTAAAACAAAATCTTCTGTCTGCTACTTTTTTACTCTAGCAAGGTAAATTTAATCACTTTAAACTCGATTGTACTTATAGATGGTGCATGCCATTTAATCTTGAGCCGAAATTAATCATCTTTCCGAATAGATCTTTTAAAGTTGTAATAAATATATTATTTGTAAGCTTGGTGGACACTTTCATGATTAAAGTCATGGAACTTAAATTGATACATTTCAAAAACAAAAATTATTGTTATTTGTACCACCAACTTTTTTTATGTCGATAAAGGAAGACTTACACTTTACAAACATTTATAAACATTTTATTTCATCACTTCAGCTCTTCATTAAGTATTAATAAATTTTCTTAGATCATTAAATTTTTAATTTTGAAAGAGAATTTAAATATCAATTCTCTCTAGAAGTTTTGATTTATCAGTGTTTCTATAAAATACTTATTCATTTCTTTTTGACGCCCATTGAATAAATTACTCGATATGTATTAAAATAGAATTCGCAAAGTTATTTGGTCAATTCAATTATAGAGTGTAAAATAAGGTAGTTAATATAGGAAAATTGGTTACAATGTGTTGTGTTGCTTTGATACAGCTGAAATTATGAATGATGTTTACGATCTCGATACTACCAATGCCAATTACGCGTAATTTTGGTTTCTTCAATTCATTTTCTTTAACTTAGATTTCTCAAAAATCTTTTTCGCGTATGTAGGCCCGTGGCCAACATAATAAATTATAAAACAAGTAGACTGACATGTTAGAAATTGTCCCACTGCTTAGACCTTAAAGATCGATCACAAAACATTTATAACATTTCTGAACTATACATGAAAGAAGTTCGATGCCACATAAATATACACCAGAAACATGATAAGTAAGATTTCTATATAACGACATAAAATGGACATTTTTCTTAAGCGATTGGTAATTGAAGAAAGCAAAATATAATAGATAATGAACCCCAGTCTACCCCAGAAACTCTGCTAGAAGTAAATCAGAACATGAGACTCTTATCTATCTATATAAAAAGACAAAAACTACTATTTTCACCAAGAAAACGAACAAAGCAACTGCGCGTTGTCGAAAAAACCATTAAGTGTGTTACCAGTAAAATATATCTAGCTGGAGATATCAATGATGAGTTAGATCGTTCTAAAAAATCGGTTGATTTTGATAGTACGATAATTCTTGAACTCTCAGAATCTTACTAGCATTCAAAGTGAATACTCATGTTTCAAAGCTTGAAAAATAAAAAATGATGAATAGATTCTTTCTCACATTATTATGCAAAATATCCTCTGACATTAACAAAATTAGTAAAAGCTTTGAATAGATACTAGAGATCATTAAGTCGACCAGTTGATAAAATTTTAGTTTAATAGGGAAAACTAAAATATCTCTGAACGGCAATAAGTTACTTCCCAGGAAAAATATAAATAGCTTTTTATATATTTATATTTTAATTTAATGCATTGGCTATTGTATGAGACAAATCTAACCTTGTAAAGATATCATGCAACTCTTTATTTTAAGCTTAGATCTAGTTAATTTTTGACCGTAAATCTTCTGTGCAAAATTATACCTGATTACATTAACAATAATTTTGTTTCTACACGTCTCATCTAAATCTTCAACCACAATTCCGCGGCCAAACAAGGAATCATAGATATCAATATCTTAAAATAGTCGGTAGAAATAGAAATCAAATAAAATAAGTCCACTTTTAAGATTCAGAATTTTCCTCTAACAAAACTTTTAAAAATTACCTATATGTTAAACACTGAAAAATTGTAAAATAAAATATATTTAAAGTATATTATTAATAAGCTCAAAGTGAGACTACTGGTTTTAATTTGTAATGAGTCAAATACTAAGCTGGAGAATAAAAATTGTAATGTATGCAGGGTGTAGGGTTAAAATTGATGAAACATATAATGACAGAAAACATAATCTAGAAGAATTAAGAATATGGTAGCCTATCAAGTTTAAAAATGTCATAAGTGTAACAGAATACAGAGTCTACAAGACAAATTGCACAAAAATATAAAGTCTAGGAAACGTCAGCGTCACATTCACAGTTTGCTCGCAAAAATAATACTCTATTTTAATAATAGCTGCAATGAGTACATGTAAAATCTGTTTACGTCAACAAATTAACACGTCGCAAATATATAGATATACAGTTTTCTTTTATTAACCGCCCGGCATATTATATTGCTCCTTTTTAAATGCCCTGAGCGATCTAAACTCATAAAATGGATTTTAAAATCTTGAAAATATGAAGATTCGTTACAATCTCAAGTTCGATTTTTTTTAATGATTGCAATTACTTCCTTACGCTTTAGGAAGCGAAAGTAAAGAAAAAATTATGATTAACGTGGATAGTTAGATTACAAAAGGCAATGCCTGAGCAAAAAATTATAAGCGTGAGATTGGGTCAACTGAAAAAACTGGTAACTGAAAATCGGAAGACCTAGAATAAAATCGAATTGATATTACTATAACTAGTGAAAAAAATTGCAACTGTTCTATACTCAATATAACGTTTAAAAAAATTATTAACTATGCATTCTTTTCACAGTTTCATTAGTATTTACTAAGGAATAGTTAGCTCCCGAATGATCAAGCTCTGAACAAAATTTAGGTATTATTACAAGACGACTCTTGCTTGTATGATAAATATTAAAGAATTAACGAATATATATATAGCAATAACTAACTATGAGGATTTCACGTATTTAATTTCATTAATCATAAGTATGTATTTTTAAAGATATTTGTAAAACTCCTACAGCGGTGGCTTAAAAGGTTATGCTGAATTGGGGTTTTTATTGTATAAACAGCCCGAAAACGCATTTCCATGTTATCCCCTTATCGCTTTATTGGAACATGAATAATTAATAAATTGTCTGCCGTGTGCGCGCGATGGTCATATCCATTGGTTTTGTTGTTAGCAACGTCTATCTTGGAGACATTCTGGGGTAATCGAACATAAAATGTACCTACGCCGCAATTTATTATAAAATTTATTGGTAAAATTAAAATGTTGCATGATTGCCACATCAGAGCTCGGCACCTTTTATTTATTTCGACGACATTAATTACTTTATATTACACCTGTCCTAGCGAATTTCTGTTCTTATCTCAACTTTGTATTTATATATTTTTAAAGAGAACATTTTAGTAATCGTAATAATAATTAAAGAGAAACAGTTTTAGACATTATGAATTTTAGGTTTAAAAAACGCTGTTTTTTCACCTTCGAATATTGCGTAGAAATTAAGCCGTAGATTGTTTTTAATTACATGCTGCGTTTAATTTCATATGTGTAATTTCACATGATCGATTAGATTAACCTTTACATTAAACTATAAATTTCCGTGTCATGTGAAGACTTATATTATCCTCTTTTGTTTATACTAAACATTTTCCCTATAGTTTGCGTGTTAAAACGCCGTAAAATAAAATGTACTGACTATCCATTCTATGTGTCTTTTTGTGAAAAATTGAAATAGTTCGTAATATTTTCAACCTTAATATGAAAAACAAACCCAAGGAAAAATAAAGGGATTTCTTGGGCTAATTGCAAACATTTTAAAAGGTAATTTAGTTCGCATGTGTGTTACACGCACATCTTTGCCAGATAAGATTTCTGCTGATATTTTGTTTGTTGCTTTTTCAATAACTTCGCAATTAGCGCCGCTATTCAAGGTTATGCCGGTATATTTTGCACGGTTCCTGAATGGAAAGGGTCGCATACAGTGACGGAAAACTGAAAATACCCCTTTTATAACACCCTTTTGTATCTGTTGCGGAAAGTGATTTATTGTTGATGTAATAAGAAAGGCTTTAAACATAGTGAGACTTTGACGTGCCCCTTTGTTTCTTTTAAAGACAATTTAATACCAATTGTGCCAAAAATTCTGCCAATAACTGAGTTAAAAGTAGCACGGTTTTCGGTGTGTTTCCTTCTAAATTGCTTTCGATTTTATTGAAAAATTTAAAAATAGTTTACGTGTAAAACGGTATTGATTTGATCATAACATTATTGTGAATTGTGAATTTCTAAGTGGTAAAATTTTGCGACTTTTCCGTTTTAATCTGTGATTGAAATGCAATATGTAATAAAATGTTCGCGATATGAAGTGAAAACACCATTAACGAAGTTGTGGCGAAGTAAGTTTTGCGTCGTATCGCATGGAAAGAGTCCTTTTGCTGCAAAACTATTAACTTTTTCGTCCGAACTTCAAATTATAAAGACTATTTGAGTTCAATTTAAGCCGATGACGCGAATTACAACTAATTACCTTGAAACATCAAAGAGGCAATTTATTTCGCACAATGCGCCCCAAGAACATCCTTCTTAGAATAAAGGATGTCGATATTTCACTTTGCCAATTTATCAATAAATAAAGCACTCTGAGGCCAATAAGGTCATGTATTGTAATATACAAATAATGGAAAACTCACATACACCCTTCCTTCCAGTGAAAGAGGGAGGGGACTGGGTAGTGGAAACCCATTGCGAGCAGATAACATGGCGATCCTGGTAGGCGCTTTCCATCACCATTCCGGTCGACACCAACTTTCAAGTTGTCTCACCCGTTCATATGATGACCACGTGCCGCTCCGTTACCGCACAAAGATTCGTGATCCACTTTTCTAAGAGAGTTTTCTTTAAATTTAAAGACTCGTTGAGAAGTGCTGAAGAACGTTCATTTTAAACTGTTGAAAGTTGATTGAAACTTAATATTTAAAATAGTAAGCTTAACAGTAAACATTAAACATAAGCAAATTTTCATACATAGATTTTTAAACAATTTTTCAATAATATGCTGTTAATTAAGTGCGCCAAGAAAAATGCCGGTACTTCGAAAAAGGGCATTTACGAATCAAGATAAAATTATGCAAAATGGTTTATATATCCATTCTAGCCCACCTAGAGGTAAGTTTTATGTAAATTGGTCCTTTTTGTATTCACAATCACTGCACGCGATGTAAGGGAACTTGTGAATGGATCTATTAGTAGTGTCAAATGGCTTGTTAATTTAAATTTATTGCATCTGCTTTTCCCTATTGTATGCACTGTGCCATTTATTTCCTTCTGCAAAGTAATTCAATTACTTGAAACAACACTAAATTTATTTTATTTTAAAATTAGCGTTAACTACATTCGAAATGGCATGAAAAATAAATTTATTATCCTTTATATTTCATTTAGGCCGCCTAAATTACGGAATTATGGAAATCCATAATAATGGAAGCTTTTAAGATAATCTTTTAAATGTACAATAAAAATTATCTGATTCTTTATAATACTTGAAAACTAAAAATATCTCACTGGTAATAAAATGTTATTTCTAGAAATTAGACAAAAATCATGCCGCCTTCTGTAAATCAGAAAATGTAAAAAAACAATTATTTTAAACTCAGTGCAATTAAAAACAATTGGCGTTGTAAAATATTTTCAAATCAACTTAATCTTGGCCAACATATTTCATTTGGCTAATTAGTATTTTCTTGAATTGATAAGAATTTATATACTGGAGATTGTTGAAGTTATATAATGCGATTGCTATTTTTATACAGCGCTTATACTATATTCGCCAATCATTTATGGACGGTTTTAATAGGTATGAAATAATTTAACAATCACATGGAAATTTTACGTCATCATATTACAAAATCAATGACAACAATAATTGTAATAGAATTATGAAGCCCTCATATAATCACATATAATAATTACTTCGATGGATAATTAAATATGTAACAATGTTATTGTGATTGTTGCTTTTTGGTGAATATTAGATTTGACTGATAATAAAAGGTCAAATTTATGTTGGTGTGTTTTGTACAGGTTACACGTAAATATCTGCAAGCCGTCAATATCGTATTAAATTATTTAAGATTATTAAGGTGGGATTAAGACCACATTAAAAATGCATGAGCGCGTGCAAAAGGTTTATAGGTCTCTAATTGTTTTATGCTGTGGCCAATATTGAATTTATATGTGAGGTAACGGTCTGTGTACTTGGAAATTGAATGGTAACCTAATTCGAGGGTAATTTATCAAGTCTTAAGTCGTTTATATCAAATTACTTTTCTTGTAGGTATTGGTTTCTGCGTTAATTTAATTGCATAACATCAATATTTGTCGATATATCTTTTAACACGTATATGTTATTTATGATCGATTTGTGACGGCGCATTATTTTTAATGTTGTTATATCTATTTTATTTACTATTTAGTCATCATAAACAATCATCTCGCTTGACCAAAATTGTGTAACAACGTTAAATGTGATAAAGCAATGATAGTGAAGACAATCAGCAACATTGTTGTTCACAAAATTTCTTGTTGGAAAATATAAATCAATGGCTATCTGAAGACAACATTCAGTCGATAATGAGGTTTCTTGAAAATATAACCGGTTTAATTTATGAAAAAACTTGTTGCGTCCCAATGGGGGCAAGGTGACCGTGTCAAGGGTTGGTGCTCCCGCCACTGGAAGTTATATCGAATTAAGTGTAGCCATAAATTGACAGTATAATTATAGTGTTAAGAAAGATTCTGTAAAAAAGAGACCTAGTTGTCAATACTGTAAGAGAATTGTTAGGGCGTACAATCATTGGTATACAATCCATATTTTAGTTTCAATTTATGGTCAAAGTGGTTGCGCAAAAGGCACTACTTTTTTTGATACTTCGAACCGAAACTGATTCAACACTACTAAACTTAAGTAGATAAGGGAAACAGAAAAAAAATATAAATCATGATACGCTAACAAACTGGGCCCAGGTGAAAATAATGCGAAAAAGAACTAGATCACCGTCACAAAAAAGTCCAAAAATAGCGTTTTTAGAAGTTAACTATGGGAACTTGATATATAAGAGGGGCGTTTGAGATGCCGAAATTAAGACAACTGGTGAGAAAAGTGATGAAGTATAAAATGAAGGTACTGAATTCAAAACAGACAACAATTAGGAAACTAAAAGAAGGGAGGATTTTTCAATGTAAATGTTAGATGAGCAATACAATCATTCAATATCTGGAATAGATAAACAGGACATAAAGTTCATAAAGAGCTCTCAATTATTATTGATTGACAAATACGAATGACTCAGTAGAGGTTTATTGACAACAAGCTGGCATCTGAAACTTTCAAAATACCTTCACTACATATTTATGGAATCAATAAAATTATGTAGGCGCCTATAAATTTCTAACAAAATGAGAATGGTTCAATATAGTAACAACAAATAAATATATTTTTAATAAACTTCTACTTATTCATGGTCCAACTAATATCACTTTAGAAATGTATGTCAAAACTGCTTTAATTAAATATAATTGGATAAATTGCTTTAACCCCAATTGTTCAAAATATGGGGTAATAGATTAATCTAAAATGGAATCTGAAATAATCAAAACCGTCAGTAATATTTATCAAAATGATAACGACAATTAAGGATTAAGTTATTTATTTATCGAAATAGCATTTCGACTTTGAATGCATGAATATATGGAGCAGCGTTCAAATCTTAATTATTTTTAAAACTTATTGCCAAAACAAAAGACCCCACATCTTTAGTAATTTATTCCAAATATTGCAATTGTAATTAAATCCACCTGTAAAGTTATTTTCATTCCTAAATGAGTATTTTGTTATTTCTAATGCATTTAATCAAAACGCCAAGTTCTGCGATATCTCGGTTGCTGATTTTTCTGATACACTACATGCAAACATTAATATTAATAGCTTATATTTACTGAATTAAATATAGATACTATATATATTATGTTATTATCAATATGCTAATATAGACTTAATGCTTTTCGAATTTACTATCATTTGGGATGGTAGAGAAATAAGACATTTTCTGGGTGAAAAACCAAATAAGTGTATCAATATTATGATCTTAGCTAAAAAAATATATAAAATATATTATAAAACCCAAACAGAAAGGCAACATTGTCATTTAGAAATGCATGTTGTACAGAATAATAAGATGTTTGTTGTTATCAAAAGCCAAAGACAGCAAGTTAGCTACGAAACGAACAAGCGTTCGTTCGTCTACCCACGAATTTTAATCACAATAAAAAATGAGCATACCATACTCCAAAAATAATAATCTATTGTAGTGTTTCGGTTTTTTACGTTGCTATAATTTAATATTGATCAATTTTAACCATGTTTATTTCCAAAATTAAAAAGTTTCACTACCAATGCTTTGATCAAGTCTAAATATTGTATCTACTAATTATTAATGAGATAGCAAGATTGCTTGAGTGCAATGAACGTCTTTGTCAATGGGGCTAGATTTCTTTACCAATATGCTATAGCACGTTAATAAAAAAAAGCTGAAGAGAGATGAAAACAAATTACAAATGCACACATACACAATGCTTACGAAACTTGTAGCTAATTGCGACATCAAGTTACAGCAAGCGAAGATCTAAATTATTTAATTGGATAGAAATCTTATTTGTTTCATGTATATTTTCGGATGGGACTTCAAATTGTCACTTTTTATGAGTGTTTATTGCTAAATTGTCAAGCAAAACGATATAGGAAATCTAAAACTGGAGACTTCAACGACCGTAACAATAGTTCAGAAAGTTCTATTTCAATAAATTGAAGGTGAAATCTACAATCCCTACATCAATTTCGGCATTTTACTTACACGTATCAATGTAACCAATTGTAGTATGGAGAAAATATTTTATGCCATTTTTTAAAATTTTAAATATACAACCCAGTAACATAAAACTACACTACATACTCTTAGGAATTAATCTCGAGTTCATAATATCAGAGAAAATGTATATTAATTAATTTTAATTTTTGTGATCCCATGAATTCAACTATTAAATTTACAACACAAGCAATAACATGTGAGTGTATGTCAATATATGTAGGTGTTTCTTACACTTATTTCATCAAACTATTGGTTAATTCTTTCAGGTGAACGTATTTAAAAATTCAAATTGAATAAAAATAAATTATCAAGTAGTATAAAGTATCAAGTAGAAGTTTAACAGTAAATTTTCAGAATGTGAATTAAAGTGAGAGCAAACGTATCATTAGTATTGGACGCACTAGCTTCATTCAAAAATATTGATTATCAATACCAAGAGCTCGAAAGCTCATGCCTACTTAAGGAGAAGTTAACTATAGTTTAAAACACTTCTGTTCCAAAAACAAAATGTGCAAAGTAAATAATAAAGAATGTATTCAAATAAATTATTTTTCAGTTTTGCTTTTAATAATTCGTTGCTGTAGATAGCAGTTTGGTAATCTACAATTTAAAAGTGCTTGCCGGCATCATTAACAACGACGAGTACAATTAAAGCTAAAATTTTACATTTTTCCATGACTTTTTCATGTACTTTGCACTTAAAATAGAATTATAGCTATTTAAATTTAGAATAGTTTTATAATAAGGATTAACTCAGGCTCTTTATGCTAGTATAGTAAAAAAAATGATGGTGATATTTTACTTTAGTTTTCCTACGAATGCATACATTATTCAATAACATAAAACAAAAATCGGATTAGTAAATACAGAGCAAAATAATCTGCGCTAGAACAAGACGCACAAATAAATGCGAAAAATCCAAACCTGCAAGGTTACAGTATCAAAGTAATGAGTTAAAAAAATGTGTAGCTGTAGTAAAATAATTGTAAATTAAAACTTTTATGTCAAAACAAAAAAGCTGCAACACATAAAGCTATTAAATTATTATTCATTGCAGTCCTTCAACTCAGCTCAGCTCATATCAAACAACTTATAAGAAGTGGCGATATCGACAAATTAGAACAAGTGGTTTTGGAAGGACAAGGGAAAAAACTCGTCGGTGAATATTCTGCAGACTATAAAGTCCGTACTTATCTCAAAAATGTTCCGGCGTTAATGGTAAGTTTTAACGATGAAATCTTCACATTTTCAACGCTATCGCATCCGCAGTTAAGTGTGTAGTATACTATGTAAGAATAAAGTACAAACAAGTGACTTTACTATTGTAAGTAGCTCGTTGTGCTTGCAATAATTCTTTTACAAAATCGAACTACAGAGGATCGCGTGCTAAGAAAGCTAATTGAACAATGCGAATGGTCGCATTAATTTAATTCTTATCGAATTCCAGTCCTTTATTTACCTATAGCCTGCCATCCAAAGCTACAGACTTGTTTTTATGACATTTTCTCTTTTAGAATTTTCTGGGCTTTATTGGAAAAACTACTATTGTCCTTTTATTAACTCACCCCAAAAATACCATTGTTCATTTTTAAACAAACTTGTAATTAAATAATTCGCTGGAATTTGTCACAGAACATGGGGCTGTTCTAATAAAATAATTACTATACTTGCAGGCAACCACACGCTGTCAATATTGTTCCAATCAGTAATTATATGTTATTTAGATAGAAAAACGTGATCGACCTTGTTTCCCTTAATTACACCACTCAATTAAGGTTTTGGGGTGGGGGTTAGTGTGACAGTATCTGTTTTTTGTTTCAAGGCTCGCAGATTAATAGGCCTTCCCATTTCAAATTGAGTTGTAAATTTATAGATTTAACGATGGTCTTCTAATATTTCAGTCAAAGTTGAATCTTCTCCATGACGCCGTAAACAGTGGACGACTGGAAGAATTACAGTCCTTACTAGAAGAAGAACCAGAGAAAAAGAAAAAATACGTTTTGGCCAAAGACGAAGCTGGTGTGGGATTGCTACATAAGGCTGTTTATTACGATTTGGGTGACATTTCCAAGTGGTTAATAGAAAACTTTCCGCATGTAGCATCTTTAAAAGATGCCGTAAGTAAAAGTTGATCTCATTTTTAGTTCTATTGATTTGTTTGCTCTTTAGGAAGGTCGCACGGCTTATCATTACACACCTATGTGCCGCAATCCAGCTGCCATCCAAGAGCTTTTAAAGTCATCAGGAGCAGATCCTTCAGTTTTGGACCATCGCCAGCACTCAGCCAAGTACTACATGAATAATTCATCGGAATTGGAGCTTCCAAGCCTCCACAAGTCGCTAAATAATTCCAGGAAAAGCACCGCGACCAAAGACAGTAAGTTCATTTCTGTATATTTATTATTTATCAGCCTATAAAATCAATGTCTAATTTAGCCGGTAAAAACACGTCTGCTATTGATTCTTTCTAAGAATTTCTATTTATCGACCTATCATTACACCTCCGTACTTTCAAGGCAAATTTAATTTGACGTTGGAAGATGAATAAATGATTTAGGGTTTGAAATTCAGACAGATGTTGACCAATTTTGTCTGCATTATCAGTAAATAGGTCTTAGCCTTCATGAAGCCTTTTAAGCCAAATTACAACCTCTGAATGTGGATTAGAATCGATAAAGTAACACTAAAATATTTATAAAAAGTGTATTCAAGAACACGTGACTACATAGAGCTACGTGGCTTATTGAAGGGTTTTATTACTTTCATTTGTGTAATAGATAGCAGCTTGATAAGATGATATAACTTGTTGCCACCATGAAAGAACTTTTTGCTCCAGGTTTGGTCATTAAGAAATCTAACATTAGAATATGGATTCACCAGAGGGATTTGGGGCACCTGCAAAAGGTGGTTTGGGAAGGACACGGTTCCAAATTACTGGTGGAACACAGCAACAATCCGAAAATAAAGAAATTTCTGGAAGCGATTCCTCATATAATGGTATTTGTGCTTCCTTGTTTGCACTCAAAGAATACATTATTTTTCTTTCCAACAGGCTCTGATAAAGGATGTTCATACTGACGTTGTCAATGATGATTTGCAAGGTTTGAAAGACCATATGGCTCCTGTGCCACCCATTGTTTTATCAGGGAAGGATTCAAATGGATTGACGGTTTTGCATAAGGTATACCAATTAAATATTTATTGAGTAGCTGCAATAAAAACAAAGAACTAAAATTAATACTAATAATAATGCATTACTGATGTCAGTTACTTTGAAACAATTCAAATAAATTAGTAACACAAAGGTAATAAATTACTCAATCATTTATAATTAGATTACAGAAAACAACTCGCATCGATGAAGCATTTGAGTGGATTATAATTAACAATTACTTACAAACTTCCTTGTAATATTGAAGTGGTATTCAATCAGTATTTGTCTCTGTCTTCAACTTACAGGAACTTTTTATTTATTTCTTCGTCAGGTCTTATAGACCTTGCACGTACCTGTAGTACTGAAAATAATAAACAAAAAAATAAAATAATAAAGATTCTAACTAATCTAATGTTGCTTACGCTATATTTCTTCAAATTCTTTTGCCCATGGAAAGATTAGTTGTGTCTATATAGCTACTGATCTTTTTGATTCTTTGTATATCTTCTTTATTTTATGCTTCTGTCTTTATAGCATATTGCGTTCTTTCTTTAAAAACCACTTTTCACTTGCATAAATAAATGTAGCCTTAAATGCTGCCTTGGTTATTCTTCTTTTGGTTTGTCTAATTAAGTGTGATTTCATTACTGACCATATCATTCCAACATTTCTACGTCCTTTAGCTATTCTGCGATTATTCTTGTCCATTTAATTTCATACTTACTTTTAAGTATATTAATTCTTCTACTCTTTCCACAGTAAAACTATGATCCTCTGTTTTTACTATTAATATCATGGCCACACCCTGTTAGATATCTCCAGTTATCATATATTCTGTTTTGCAAAGGCTAATTTATAATACTTACCTTTTTGCTGCATTTGCATTTTTCGATTGACTTTTTACAGCTTTTCCGGACTTTTTTAGGATAATTTTGACACACTTTATCAGTTTACTGTATATTTCTTAAGTCACCGGCTAAAAAGTCTATAGGATAAAATTCAACTTCTAGAACGATACAATCATTCCTAAGTGTCTCTAGCATTTCTTTACCTTCCTTGTTGAATGATTTATTGTTAGTCTGTTTTAGAGTTCGCCTCCTCATTTGAGCTATAACTCTGTCCATAGACCGGTTTGTGGAAGTCTGCGCATAAGAATGGGTGCGAAAATAATTCCATGCGTGATGCTGTTTTGTCGTGACTTCTTCTTTTGAACGCGATCGCTATTTACTATGTAGCACTTTACAAAATACTCAACTAACCGAATTTTCTGTGCATCCCAAAATACGAATACCTTAACCTCGCCAATTGACTTGTATTTTTGGACATTTTGAGCAGTTGATTTTCCCTTAGCTGACTACCGATTTGACTCTAAGGTGTAACAGTAGATTTATGTGTCACCTATTGTTAAATACCAATGCCAAAAGTCCTTATTATCTTGTTGATACAGCCCAAAACAGCCCGCAGAATCATTTATTGATATTTTCCGATTCCACAACCTACGTTGGACAACCAAATCGAAAAGCATCATCGGTATTTGTATAGCAGCGATTAAAGTCATCTAATATATTTCTAATACTAGATTATGTTCTGATGCGTAAAATATTAGTTTGCTTAAATTTAACAAAATTACCACGAAAAAACCCAAGTAGCATGAAAAACTAATAAAGAAAATGTCTCTTACTTTTCATTCCAATTGTAGGCTGCAGGATTAGGGAGACTAGAACACGCCCAGTTCATAACAGAAACATATCCAAATAGTGTCAACCAAGTGGACAACGATGGAAGAACCCCATTACACTACTCATCTTTAGTAAAAGACAATGGTAAAATGTTCGATCTGCTTCTGCAAGCCGGAGCGGACGAATCGGCATTAGATAATGTAAATAAACCCTTTATTTGATATCAAATAAATATAAAAACAATTTTTTTGTTAGAAACAAAAAACGGCAGCATTTTATAAAACGAGAAGCAACGAAATCGACCCGAAGGTCCTACAAGTTATTCCAGAATGTCCCCGATTGGCCAAAGATTCCTTTCCTGCAAATTGGGATTGGAACGCTTTAGTATCCAGTTTACCAACTGAAGAGATAGTAAAAGTAGCTAAAAAGGCGGATAATGTCTTTGGAAATACCACAGAAAAAGAAAAAGTTTCAATTGTTCAAGAAGAACTAAAAACTGAAGATTCCGCCCCTGCTTCAAAAATAACAAATGGGAATAGTTTGCCATACGAAGAAAAAGAAAACAGAACCGAAAGTTTAGAAGAACTGAATAACAATGATATTTCTTCGAAGGAAATTAATGGTAATGATGATGATAGTGGAGTAAATGTAAACTATGATCCTGATCCTGAACCTGATTCTCAAAATGATTTGGTACCGCCCTTAGAACGGGATCCAACGCCAACACCAGAGGCACAGAAAGAACCTTCTCCTGAACCTGAAGCTGCTTTAAGTCCCAAGTCAAACCCTGACATTGACTTAAACCCTGATATAGATTCAAATCCTGCGCTTGATGCAAATTTTGCGAGTAATGAGCTTGACACCAACCCTGCGCTAGATGTAAATCCTGAGCAAAATACAATTCCTGAATTAAGTTTCAATCCCGATCCTACTTCAAACCTCGACGATCCTCTGCAAGATTCATATAATCAGCTTGATTTAAGTCCTGATATTGATCCTACAGTTGATATTGGTTCACCTGAGCTTCATGCAAATAACACTGATTTATTGACAAGTCCTAATCCTGAACCTGAAATAGAGATCCAACAGGTTGAAAATGAACCTGAGAAAGAAATCACCCCTGAACCTTCAACAGTTTCAGACAGTCCTATACCCAAATTGGAAGACTCTTATGGCAAGAATGGGATACAAAACGAAGAACCGCCGCAATTTATTGAAAACGGATTGTCTTCAAGACCGTCTTCGAATACTCAGCAAATCGAAGGTAATGAAATACAAACAAGTGGAATTAACGAATTAAGTCCCGTTGATGATAATGAAGGAGTTATAGAAGGTGTGGTTAATGGGGAAAATGAAGTTGAAACACTTAACAATGAAGGCCGAGGGGCATCCAAAGACGAAACCAGTGATTCTGAAGTTCGAAGTCTTGTAGAAACTGGTAATATGGAGCAACTGGCCGCTTTAGTACTTAATGGTGACGGGGAAAAATTGGTGGGGCAGCAAACAGAAAGTCCAGAACTACAATCTTTCTTGGATAACGTTCCTGTATATATGGTAAGTTTGTCGGTTTCTTTGACAATACTTTTGCAAGATTTGCTACAACACTAAAGCAAATTGTAAGTGTAAGTTTCTCTTTAGACAAAAATCAATAAAATACACATGGCATCTAGAGATGGTAGCTTAAAAGATTTGCAAGCTGCTTTGGATAGGCGTAAGTTCGCCATTGCACGAGATAAAATATCTCCTAATGGAGCTTCACCGTTACACGTTGCAACTATTTTTGGAAATACCAGTATAGTTCGATACTTGGCTGGAAGATTTCCTGAGACCGTTCAAATTACTGACGATAATGGAAGGAGTCCCCTTCATTACGCCGCAACGATAGCTGACAATGGACATTATTATAACTTACTGTTACATTTAGGTGCCAACAATAAATTAGAAGATAAGGTGAGTAATGTTGTGGAATGGATAGAAGATATTTATATGTTTAATTATTTTCTGACGAAATATAAATAACATAGTTTAAGTATAGTATGGTTTTCAACGTTAAGAGTTTTTATATTCATGCTATTGACAATTGCTCGCAGCTTCAATTGAATGAATCACATCACCATGACTTAAAAATATTCATAATATCTCTAAAGATTCGGCGAAACGTTTTTCAGTTGATCTTTGATCTCTAATTTTCGTAAAATTTAGTTTCAAAAATTTCCACCAATTAAAATTTCTATAAATGTTGTAAGTATCAACTTAATTTGTTTTAACTTGATTTTTTGCATAAAGCAACATTAATTGGGTCTTTAAAAAAGTCTTAAAACTTGAATGTCTGAAGCAAATTGATAATACTGACATTTTTCTAGTTTGTATTTATTGTGTACTAATAATAAAAAAGGTCCTCAAAAATTGAAATAGCTTAAGCAACAGTAGCTCCACAGATCTAGTCAGGCATCAGAGATTCAAAGTGTAGAAAAAATGTATTCTGGCACCAAACCGAAATTACATAGGAAAACTAGACAGACTCATAAGCCAGTTTTAATGAAGATTTCTAAACAAAATATATTCAAATTTTAAAGTAAATGAGGGAACGTGAACAATTATTAATATATAAGATGAAGGTTATCGTAATCACTAAACGAAGAGATTCTTACTCTAAAGCTCACATTCTAATAGATTTAAAAAAACTTTTAAAACAAGTATCAAGATACAAATATCTAAAAAAGCTGGTGGGATAAGGTTCAGGAAAATACAAAGACGATAAGAAGTTGAATTGAACTGGACCATAATTCTTCTTTTAAGTTTAAAAACGTATGCAAATATCCAAACGAAGAAATATCAAAGATCTGCTCCTTGCAGCAATTTCTAAGAATACTGAAAAATTTCTATATTTCGGAATAAATCAAACTGTTGACTAAAATTAGCCTCCACGCACAGGGTATTTAGTAAACTTTGTAGCACAATACATTGAAATCCTCGCTCTTTTTTTTACATCAACAATTATTTACATTCAAAAATAAACGTTAATAAAATAAATGCGATGCACTTACTACTGATAATGAAATCAAACATGTTATATGATTTTGATGCTATGTGAAGTTGCAACTTTATTAAATAATTGGCTATTACCCAACTGAATTGTCTTAAAGAATTTTTTAAACTTAGTTCCAGTAATTGTAAAAAATATACTTTGATTAAATATGCCAATAGTTAGAAATTATTTGTTTTATTAAAATAACTGAAATATCATTATTATTTAGATGCTTATTCACATGTCCTCAAAATTATTATGTATAATACAAAATCGATTCGTTCTTCTGAATTACTCTCATGCAACATTAATTATTCCTTTTTACTTTCGATAATTTTTTTCTTATTGCTATAAGTAATAAGCACTATTATGGGTGCTGTTACCCTCAAGACGTTTCGTAAATTCAATGTGCGTGTATTGAGCTAAACAGTATTAAATGTATGTACCCTGCTTATATAGCCACATACCTAGTACATAGATACTTATTCATTTTGCTTTAACTAATCGATGGTGGGTAAATATTGACTCATTTTTATTTCACCCCATAAAGTAAACACAATGCAAAAACAGTTTTCATGCTAACACAATAAAGCCTTTGATAATTACATTAATATATTTTTGTGTAATAACTAGGCAGATAGACACGAAGAGGGGTGTTTGTCCGAAGCATGTAAAAGTTAAGTGTACTATCATTCATCTCTTATTCGACAACAATACAAATAATAGTTATTAATCGAAATGCCAAAACAGTTTTCACTTTTATACCACTAAATATTTTAGTTTGCGACTCACTATCACAAAGATACGGTTCGTTTGTTTCGTTTACATAAGCAAATACGTTATTAGAAATACTGAAAATGTTGCGTTTCTTTCTAAATTTCTATTAGTGCTGCGATTGAAATATTTTGGAAATAGACGTTGTTTATCAAAACCGCCAGTGAGTGGTGAGTAGAACTTAAATGACATCCTCATAACATATAAAAATATAATATAATTTCATCTTTGTAGTCGCTGTGATCCTCATTAATTATTTATGCTTTTCACACATATCTACCATATTTTCAAATGTATGCATTGCATGTAGATTATTTATCCTGCGTCAAAATACACTTTTATCTAAAAAGAAATCCATAGTTAAAACCATGTTCCGAGCTGAAACAGTGCAATTGCAAGAATTTACAAAAAATATTCGCTACGGTCGCATAACTAAGCCTTCCAAGTATACATCAAAAATCTGGACACTCTCTATCTAACACACCCCATACATGCTATTTAAGTAGTGGTGGGTTCATATAATGACAATAAATCTATGTCGTTCAATACTTCATCTTTTAATTTTTGATCATTAATAATAATGTGTAACATAAAAATACTTGAATGACTGATACTTTATTGATTGAATTATGGATTTTCGGGGCTCACTGTAAAGAATAATTTTTACACTTTATCATTTATCAATTATTTCTTTTTAACCTAGCTCTTGGCTATTAAGCCATCGAGAACTGTAATGATTTTGAGAAGATTCAACTTATTTGGATGCATTGACAATTTCATCTGTATATAATATAATGCTAGACTTTGATCTAACACTTAAGTAATTCATACTATAGATGAAATACATTATTCGTCTTAGATTAAATAAGATACAGAGGATTATTGCTTTTTATATTAATCATTCCATTTATAAATCGAAAATATCGCAACAAGATAATTAGAGATTTTTCAAGAATAAGTCTAAAAGGATCTAAAAATCTTCTTTTAAATGCCTAAAATTAATCCTCAAAGTTGTAAATGATCAATAAAAAGCTTTCTAAAAATAATGAAAATTAGTAAATATATCTTACAAATCTATAAATAAAATAAATAAAAAAATAAATATAAATAACTAAACTCAGATAATCTCTATTAAAATTATGAGAATCTTAAATTAATATTAATCCTAAGGTGAATATATATAATGAATGTAAAAACCTTAGTAATAAACCCTCAAATCTACAAATACAAAAACTGAAGAGCCTTGGAATATCTCCAAGATTACTTTTGATTTTAAACTCTGAAGAATCCGAAAACTCAGCTCTAAAAGTCTTTAAAATTAGGTAAGAAATTGTAATAATATTCCAAATTCGTAAAATCGACTACACAAATACTGACGAAACCTGAATTCTGAATAAGTTTGAAATTTATCGATAAAAATCAATCTTGACAAATTGCAAAACATACTTAAAAGATTTATACTAGCAAAGTCATTAAAAACGCCTATAATTAATCATAAAAGAGATATGAGATTTTACTAAAACTTGCAATAGCTTTGTACCGCTATAACCTTGTTGGATGGACGTTAATCAAAATCAAATCATAAAATTTAGATCTACGAAAACTTTAATCATAATCGACTTCAATTACAGATATATCATTAATATGTATAACTAACAAATCCTTAAAAAAGGCATATAAAAAATCAATTTAAATACTTGATACTGTACGCTAAAGTAAAAGTAGTTTGTTGTCCCATCTTTAATGACCACCTTTAACTTTATGACTAACATTATGTGCGTCAAGTTTTTTTGGAAATATTCATCGAAGTTTAAAGGAAAATTAGTCGTGTTTATTTATTCATTGCCCTTTCTTCCATGAAAGGTTCGTTATCTAGGTTATAATCTCATCAATACTTCAAACACGACCATTTGTATTTGACAATTAAAGAAATCGATTTTTCTCAGGCTTTCAATAGCACGCAATCTGTTGCCTTATTTTTATCATGTACACGCTCATCCTAATCTATACTTTCAACAAAAGAACTCATGAATATATAACTGTTTATGATTACCTAGCTGCCCACAATAAAGTACACTGACAATACCGAAGCGAGCTTCACTGTCTCTAATTTTCAGTAAGAAATTAGTGCTTGATGCGTGCAAAGTATATGAATTCTTGTGCGCGGATGGATATTCTTTACAAACAAATCCTTCTTTTCAATCGTTTCAAATATGACGTCCAACTCAAACAAAAGTAATATAATCAAAACGATTTTCTTGCAGTTTGGGAAAACTCCAGAGTATTATAGAACGAACCAAGACGAAATGTCCCATAAAACTTTATTGACTGAGTTCAACGCTTCGGAAGAGTTGATGGAAGAAATTCTAGGTGATAAAGGTAAATATCTTTTATAAGTTTTATATCACTATAGCAGCTTTCTTGTTGTTGCAAATAACTCATAGAATTAGTCACTTGGATAGCATCCAGTTTTGTTTAACTCCATTATTTCAAATTACTTAGGCCATCCGATTGGCCATTGAAGAAGAATGTTTTTGCCATGAAGATACAGACAATAAACAAAACTGGCTGCTTACCGCAATCATATATAATTTAGTGACAAGTGACAATTATTATCTAAACTTTAGTCCATTCTTGTGTTTTGAAGAGTTCTGCACATTTTTTATTTAAATCACAGTTCCCGGTGACACCTACTCTGCAAGAAAAAAGTTGGACGATGAGGATATGATCACGGTCCTTGAAAGATGCTATAACGTCTTGCACGGCCGGAGGAATTCCAATGCCATTTCAGCCGTATCCAACAATACTAACGCATCATTTATGTCAACGAGCACTGCCTTAACTAGGCATATGAAGCGTTATACTTATGATATAGTTAAATTAAAAATGACCAAATTGGATCATAATTTATATGACGTTATTTGGCCTAGCGTAAAAAAGCTTCCTCAAGAACCATCGTTTAGAGCCGATTTAGAAAAAGATTTTCCCGCAGGAATTGTGGCTCCTGATTATTACGTTTACAAGGTATTCGATGAGTTTTTAGAATTGATCATCAAGGATATCAACTGTATTGATGTGCACACGGAACTGCCAATACATCCCCAAAGCAAATTTGTGTTAGATAGTGAAAGTGAAGACTTGGACATTGTTGATATCGACTTGGATTTAGACCCTCATGCGAAAAATATTTTATCGGGCAATTTAGAATGCACTAGGAACTTGTCCGATTTTGAATTGCCGAAATCGCTAAACGTAGGTCAGCTAGAAACTGTTGAAAGAATTCTAACAACTGCTCTTTTGAGTGATGAAGTAGCCTCGGCTTTGTACCCAAACGCCAGCGAGGAAGAAATTGAGGAAAAAGGCAGTGGAATATATTATACGATGAATGAAGTATTGGAAGATCCATCAGAAGCCAGAGTGCTTCTGGCCGCTAATGGCTTATTGATTCCACTGTGGAACATTCCCAATTCCGATCGATTGCATGGAAAGCATTGGTCTTACGGAAGAGGGGTGTTTATAAGCAACAGCGGAAATTTGGCAGCTTGGGTTAACGTTTTAGATCACCTTCGAATAGTCACGTGCACTTCCGTCCAAAAACCGGGGAACATAGGGTTGATTTACTCTAGAGTATACAGACTTATGACAACTCTAAATAAAATGCTTGACTTTAAAGTAGATTCAAAATACGGATTCTTAACTGCCCGACCGAGCGTCTTAGGAAATACGCTCAAATTCCAGTTTACGATCAAGTTTCCTTATTTAATCAGAGAAGCTGAAAATTTACGACATTTGTGCTTAGTAAGAGGCCTCACTTATCAAAGGTTACTTCACCCAACAGACGTTATTAGAGTCTCAAATCAGCAATGCTTAGGAATACCGGAATACCAAACTTTTGAAGACTTTGCGACAGCTGTAAGCAATGTACTACAGCTAGAAAAAGATTTAGCCATGTCAAATTCAATGCATATCGCTGCTCTATTCGTCAAAATGTTCAGAAGGAAAAAAAGTAGCCTTATAAGCTCCAAATAATTTGTTTTTAAAGTTGTTTGTCCAAATTAATGAATGTTTGTCTTAAATAGTAAATGGTATTTGTCTAAAAATTCTTAGAAAAATAGATGATAATTATTTAGCTCTAAATAGTGCCAAATTTTCACATTTTTTACTTCTGTTCAAATTACGGGGGATGGATCGGCTATGAAATAGGTCAGTAAAATGTACACGTTAGCATCAGTCTCTGTTTTGTGGTTTTCGTCGAGTGTTTTTTAACCACTCGCACATTGCACAATTTTTTAAATTGTTTTGTGTCGTTTTGGTGATCGATTTGAGAGCTTAGAAACTATCGAAACTCTAATGTGTAAAAACGTTATAAACCGTTTCATGTGTGCAGATCAAAATCACTATTTTTATAAAACACAATCCCTCTTGTAAAAATAGCATTTTACTGTGCTATAGGCAGCAAAAGTTTTGCTACCACGCTATGTACTTCATTAGAATACTTGACTTTCTGTACAGTGTTCAAAGCTTGAGAGTTCAAAGTATTTTTGTTAAATAATCAGTTAATATAGTATCCGATACCAAGTTTTGCCTGTACCTCGGTGTTGTAAGCATTTAGATTGTTATTAACGTTGATTTTTCACTTCCATCTGAAGGAATTATAACGAGTTTTTAAAATGTGTGATAGTTACAACAATTGGTACATGCTTGTTGCAAATATTTTGCCAAATCAACCCAAAATACTGTGGTGCCTTTTCGTATTTCTCTGTCAATCCTATTGCTTTTTATCAAACTTTTAACTTGCTAAATTTGTTTTTCTAGTTAAAATTTTGATAATCTGCTCGTGTTCTATTCTCATTCATAAAATTTCCTGACAAGAGGTTATTTGGTTTCAGATAATACCAATGGTCAAGTAGATATGCCATTTTTTTGTACAGAAGAAGGTCGATATCTAGCGTCGTGTAAGTATTTTGTAATTCTGTTGACTACAACTCATTTGCAACAATCGAATTCCTTATTTCCAAACCGAAAAATGGCATTATCGTGGTCTCTTCCATAGTTAACAATGATTCAAATTAAGTATTAAAACCTCTTGAATCGACACAACGGACTACACTGACTTAATTGAATAATGCATGTTAAAGTTTTATAAAATGTGAATCCTCATTTAAGTAAATTTTTTCAGCACTCGGGGATCCTCTCATCAAAGGCCTGACAGAAGTAGCCAGCAAACGACCGCCGGATCCCATAGCGTACTTAGCAACTTATTTATATAATTTTGCTAATACGAACGGTAGCAAGTCTAGAGGTAGAACAGCGGAAAATCAAGAAGTCGTGCCAGGATCTTCAGAAGTACCCAACAGTGAAGTACCAGCAAGTATAGATGTTGTCACTGTTGAACCGAACGATAATCAAGCAGATGAAGATTCGGCTTTTAGTAGCACTACGAGGGTAAGTTTTGATAAAAGTATAATGAGGTAAATTTTTCAAAGTTATGTAACATGCACAACAAATTGCAGGATGAACATGGTCAAAGTATGCTTCACTTTGCTGCTGCGAGGTCTCATGGTAGAAATGCGTTATTTCAGTTACTTCTGGAGACTGATATTAACATTGGATACAGGGATGAACTTTACCGTACGGCTAGGGATATAAGTATCCAAGCTAATATTGTTGAGAATACCATGGAAATTGATAGATATGTTATGCATATTGCTTCTAAGGGTAACTAGTTTTATTTCTATCTTTCAACATGGGAATTTATAGTGTGTTCGTGGTTAAGTGGAACTAGTTAAATTTTAAGTTCTACTTTTGGAGTTTAGGTATGAAGTTGTGCATGTTACTCAACTTTAGGGATCGTTTTATAAATGCATGAACATGTTGAATGGTTCTATGATCTCTGTTTACCTAAAACATATTGCTTGCTTCACCGTCACCATGCATTTATTCTTCCGCACGACTTTTTCCATGTCTTCATAACCAGAGAATAAACAGCATCGTCGGCATCTCATAAGATGGGAACATACGTAAGACAGCGTGATTCTGATTGTTTTGTCGTTTCAATGACTCTCTTTGTAATGAGACTAAACATAAAATATCGAGTCGCCTTTCCTTAAATTGTCATAGTTTGATGATTATTGTTCATTGTTAATTTAGTTCTTGAATGCTTTTAGCTAAATTTTTCAAGTAACACCTTGCAATATGGGTCGAATAGTAGCACGTAATCATGATAATGATTTATTTCGGTAAGGACACGAATCCATTCTAAGTTTTTTCTTCTTCTTGTTCCTTCCCACAGTTGCATTGGCAACTATTCAACTTGATGTGTTTTAGTACTTTAATTTGTTGGTCTTCCAATATCCAAAGCATAATATATCGTGTGATCATTTTTAGTACGTCCTTCGTTTGCCATATAGTAGCCCTTTTCATTGCTTTTTCAATTTAATAAATTTCCCAATTAAGTTTTGATCGTAAATTTTTCAAGAGATGCAATTTCGGAATCGATTTTCATAAATTCTACCTCTATCGGCAGTAACATGATGGAAACTAAAATTGATCTAATGCTCATACAGGCATTAGTGTTAAAATTAACATGTTACGCTCCACCTTTTGGGCTATATTTAAGATTAGCGTAGGTATGATTTAGTTAATCATGGCTACCACAGATAAACTATTTATTCAAAAATAATCACATACTGGCAAAGCTTGCAGAAAGTTAGAAAAGACCTTGCCATAAACTGGTTTTGTTGTTTGACAGGTGACACGGATAAGCTAGTTGAGCTTCTCCTAGATGGATACGACCATATTATCGACATCGTAGACGAAGATAATACACCTATCTTAGAAGCCATTCAGGATAAAAATCAGCCTGAAACAGTAGCCTTTTTACAATCCATTTTAGCATTCGAGGAACGCCGGGAAAGAGTTCATCATGCAATTAGGCAAGGCAACTTCACCGAAGTTAAGCAGCTGTTAGCAGATGAAAACGATACAGGCAGTGGTAAACTTTTAGCAATTGGTAAAAACAGCTACGGCAGATGCACATTGCATATTGCCGTTCTGTGCCAGCAGGAAGAAATAGTTGATTTTATTGCGAATGGTTTTCCAGAAACCTTACGAATTGGAGATAATGTAAGTAAACCTTCTTAAATGTCAAAAGATTCTCAATTGTAAAATTAATTTTGATTTACAGCTGGAAAGAACTGCTTTGCATTACGCAATGGGCGTAGAGAAAATTGAATCTATCAGTCGAGTTTTAATCAAGGCAGGATCGAGGCGAGTCTTAAAGGATCTGAAAGGGCGACAACCAACTTACTACTTTATGAACAAATCCGACATTTTAAGGTTACAAGAAGAAGAAGAAACTTTTTAATTGGCATATTTTGAATATTGTGTGACCTTAACTTTTGTGCCTTAAGTGTTTCCCATCTTCTTACAGTATTTCCTCTTTCTAGAGTGTTCTATAAGCATCGTTAAAGATCGGACCATTGCTATCTTTCTATGACTGGAAAGGTTTATCACGATCGTTGTATGTGCACAAAAATATTTTTTCAATGGTATTAGCAATCACTCGCAAAAAATAGTTTAGCATAAATAGCTGCATTAAAGAATGCCACTGTATAGAATGTGTTAGAATCTAAAGAAATCTAAAATTTTTATAAATTGGAAAGGTTAACACAAAAAATTAGTTCGTACTTTTGTAGGTTCATATTTTATAATACAAAATATATAGATTCATATACATATTTGTGTTGAGTTTGTGTATAATACTTTAAAAATGAGTTAGTAATAAAAAATAAAAAATTATATGCCTAACAAATTTTCATTTACTATTTTTCGATTAAATTTGTGACAGTAAAATTGATACATGTCATCTCCTAGTAGGAAAAAAGAAATTTAAATGGTGTTTTGTTTTAAGACAAGTTATGTCATCAGCTTTATTTTTGAGTTTTATTGTGCGCCGTAAGTTTTTTGACGACGTATTTTTCAACTAAAATAAGTGCGACGATTTTTGTCGACTTATCTTTATATAAGGCCAGAAGACGTAAATAAATTTCTCCTGCAGTATCATTTATATTATCCTGATCAAAATTGAAGGTAACAAAAATAATACTTTAGTCATCCATTCTGTACCGTAAGTCTACTGATGTATACATCTGAAACTAATGAAAGTAGTACAATAAACCATATTAAGCCAAACCCATACTACGTCAACCATCTAAACACCAAAAAATCAGAGCCTCTGAGAGTGGTCCGACAGTATGTAACTCCTGCTGTTTATATAGAGTCCTCAATTTATGATATGTCTCCATTTAAAAGAAGTGCTGTGTATCTAAATTACGCTAGTGATGATGAGGTTTATCACAGCAAATCAGTTAAAGTAAAACGTTGCAGCTGTTTAATCAATCCACACGAATGTCCTTGCCATCCTTTAGAAAATGGATTCGCACAAACCAACGGCGAGTACATCACAAACTCACAGCTGAATAGTGCGAGAGAGTCGTGTGTAAGTCAAGTAAGCTTAAAGTCCACAGAAACAGTTTCTACATTAAAACAAAGTAAATTCAATTCTGAGTTTCGCTTATCCATTACATCTTTAACAAGTCAAGCGCCAAGCAGCAGTCATTTAGCTTCAGACAAGCAACAAAAAGAAGAAGCATTTCGAAAATGGTGCGCGAGAAAAGCCTGTGAAAAAAAGATGCGCGAGGAAGAAGAGAGCCGGATAAAAGAAGAAAAAGAGCAAGAAAGACAAAGAATGTTGGAAACCGAGAGGGAAAATTTCAAAAAATGGCTAGCGAATAAGAAGAAAGAGCAAGAAAAGAGGAAAAAAGATGAGGAGCGAAAGCTGGAGGAAGAAAGAACGAAGCAAGAAATGAAAGAAAAGAGGTGCATGGAATCGGAGCTGCATTACCAATTATGGTTGAAGAAAAAAGAAGAGCAAATGCTCGGTAAGTAAATTCTTCTCTTCGGAAGCTTCTTCCATTTGATTTTTATAATATTCATCAGAGAAAAAGATTAAAGACCAAATGGACATAATAAAAAAATCTGAGGATCGGCAGCGCCGCATTGAAGATAGCCTCAAAGCTTACAATGAGTGGCTGAAAACTTCCAAAAACAAGCCAAAGCCGATTCCTTTAAACCAAGGTTTACAAAGTAAGTTTGTTAGTTTAAGGTGTTTAGTAATGTCGCATTCTCTTTTCTTTGTCTTCGAAATTACGTCAAGAAAGTACTGCAAATGCTCAGTACAAAACAAATTGAATCCTGCAGTACTTCTAGCTAATGTTGGCATTCTGCGTAGGCATTAGCAACTTTTTGACGTTAATAAACCAATCAAATGTGCTTGTTTTCAAATCCCTACCAATGATTGAGTACCTGTACAATTTTCTACTAAAACTCATCCTTGGTATAAAATTGTTCAAATTACTAATACCTTTCGAAATGTATATGCTTGTTTGATGTAGCATTGCTTTGATGGTCCAAACTTTATTTTTACATGCGCACTTCTATGAATTTATAACTCGCCAAATACATATAATAATTCATATACAAGATTCATTGACGGATTGCTTATTGAACCTAGATAGACTCCCATATAAAAGATATTTCTAAGAAATTTTACTGTTTTCTCTTCAAATGCCTTTAAAATATCACTATCAGATAATGCACCGTGCATTTAGTGGCTGTATTTATAAAAACAAACTTTCCTGGCGTCGAATATTCTTGAATTCGACCAATCAAGCTAATACTATCACCTCGTTCTCGAACGGCAAATATATTGTTTTGTTATGAAGAAGCAAACTGTACCAGAAATGGCCAATCCTCTAAATTCTTTAGAATTAAGACGTATCCAGAAATATTGTTTTTTACAAAGAGGGCAGTTCCCAAATAGAAGAAAATTTTCAGAACTGTAAAATAAAGCGGGTAAAATCATTGCCAATGTTCATATATTTGAAATGAAAATAAAATTTGAAGAAAATACAAGAATTATTTGATTATACATTGTTCTTCTTAAATGTCCTAGTTTCGCAGACAGTCCTTTACTTCCTTGTTTGCTCTTCTTTCTTTGAGAAGCTTTCTAATTCTGTAGCAGCTACCAGATTCTTCCTTAGTTTTATCCTAAAGCTTTGTATCGAGTGTTTTAATAGTATAGTAATAATATTTCTATTTACGAAGTTGAAAGGTTCTTTGACTTTGTGAGCTGAAACGTTTTTTCCATTTATTTCAATACAAATACAATTCATTTCTGGTGTTTTTGTTGTGTTTATATCGTAGCAAGCAGTTCGAATGCCGAGTCGAGGGCTGATGTTTTCACAAAACAATAATCCGGAGACAATTGCCATTTTCTTCGAGATATAGTTTCCTAAAAGCACTCTTCCTACATAAATTTCATTAGCTCATGTTGTATTTCAACAAATTCTTTTGCGTTGACTTCTTGTCTTTGGTCTTGCACCAAAGTTACCTCATCGTCCTCGTTGATCACCAGCTCGTGCAAATTCATCTCTTCTGGTAGATTTTTGGCTGTCTTCTGAAAGTTGATAGGAGGTTCCATACTTTATTAATAAGGTTTATGCTCTGAAATATTAATGATCTTTTCTATATTTGCACAGATCAAAATTCGCAAAATTAGTCACCTAAAAATATTTGCAAAAAGTAACATTTGTATATAACTTCTTCATATTGAAAATTAATTGATGATCCATAGACAGGATGGGAAGGGACGTATTAAGAGGGACCAATCTGACTTTTATAAGATCATATGCAACATCAAAGTATTTTTCCATTCCAGGAGAATAGGTAAATCCGTTGTCTATTACCAGAAAACATTTAAGTTTCAAATTATTTTCCTCAAGGTATTTCTTTTTAGTGATTGCAAAAATATCATTAAACTACTCGATAAAAAGTAGTCTTGTTACCCTAGCCTTGCCATTCACTTCCCTACAACACAGAAATTTACATTGCTTTCACGAGAGTAGTCTAAAAGGGCTTCGTCTTACAATCCCCACTTGAATTAACACACAATAAAAGTGTAATCCAACCCTTTATTGATTTGTGGCCAGGCAGTGACTTTTCCTCTTGTGTTATTTAAATATTTCCTGTCCCTACTTCTAAAAAGAGATTCATTTCTTACCAGTTGAAAAACTAGATCTGGAATATAATATTCAAACTTGATAGATTTTTGCAAATTCATCCACAAAAACATCGAGTGTTTTTCGTACGCCGAGACAGTTTTCCTAGACTGATTTTTTCTTAACATAAGGCGTTCCTGACACGAGGTTTTCTTGTATTTATTTTGTTATTAATTATATAGGCTGTCGATCCTCTCTAAGCCTGTCCCTTCCTCATGCTCATGAGGTGCTCAATCAACCCATCAATAAACAGAGAAGCAATTTACATTCTTAATTAGTAAATTTTACTGTTAATCGATTATATAGCTTATTAAAGGAGTACGGTAAAGTCAGCGCAGTATAATATTGCATTTGCAGGTAAAACGGTCGCATCATATAATTTGCAATATATAAAAGTACTTCATTAACAAAAGAAAAGAGAATTTACATTACATAAAAATTCAAAATATATATCATTTTTCATTCGATGATTTTTAGGTTTACGATCAGTAGTCTCTGTAACTTATGTAAACCCAACACCTTGGATCCCGAATGTCGACATAACCCCCAAACCTGCTTCCCAATAATATTTTATTTTTTCCATATTTTTCTCTATAATTTAGGAAGTTACTAATGGTTTTCATAGGAGAGTTATTATATAGAATTTATTTATTTTACCTATTTTTTGTTGAACGAATAAATATATATAATGTATATATATATTTATATAATATAGTAAATATAAAATAATTTTAACTACGACATATTTCCTTATTTATCCCTCTCTAATTGTACAATATTGAAAATTTCCACATAAATTTAAATTAAATAAAACACTGCAATTTTCTGTGCCCAACTCTACTGCAATTAAAACTATACATATATTGTTTTAACTTAAACAGATTTTACTACTCTATTCAGAAATAAAGAAAGCTCGAAGTACTATGCAAGTTGTAATTAATCTGAAAACGCATACCAAATTTCATAAACCAGAATCAGCTAGGTTTTGGCCGACCAGATTCATGTACAAACCAGCACAATATGCCACCGTTTTTTTATTTTAATTTTAATTAAACATCATTGCTAATTATGTGAACCCACATATACAAGAGGGAAAAGTTAGATTTGTTTGTATAAAAATTAAAATATTTAAAAAAACTCATTGGTAATGCAGATAGCTCGAAGATTTATCCAGGAGGTGAATAGTTAGTCATAAAAATGGAAAAAGATGCAACTAATACTGTTTATTGTGATTTCTTCTACCATTACACATGAAAAAACCAAACTTGAGAAAATTTGGTAATTATCCTACTGAAATTATGTTAATGATATTAACTTTTCACGTCATTTCATGTAAATAATTATGTAATTTTGTCTTTATTACTTGTACGTTTCAAAAGCAAAAAGTTAAGCCACGCCATTGATTAAATTTGTATTCAAAATTATAAAACTAAACTATAAACAATTTTCTGTAAACTACACTTACAATTAAAATAAACATTACTTCGAGATAAATAGAAAACTACTTTATTTAAATACATATCAAGTTGGTATTACAAATTACCCTAATTAAATTTCAATTAGAAAGTACTCTTGGTCAAAAATATATTAAAATTGAATTTTTTCACATAAGCTTAAATTTGAACAAAAAGAGTCTTTCAAAAAATATATATATAAACTTGACAGTTTTAGTTGGAATTTATTAGAAAAACCAGGAGCTTAAAAAAGTGTTTATTAAATTAATACAAAGATTCAGCAGCGTTTGTCGACCGGGGCTTCTTTATTTTGTCCAGGTTTTTCACAACAATGTCATGTAATGAACAGTAGCGATTGCGGATTTCTGCCATAACTAACCACAAACTAAGATACTCTTTCTCGTCGAGCTCTTGGACAGCACGCCTATAATCATCTATATGTGGGTATTTCGCCACTTTAGAAATTAGCTTTCCTCGTGAAATAAAGTATCTTGATATCTGGTCAAAAAATGCAGCAGCCTCAGATTCAACAGATTGGACCTCTGCTAAGGTGTCTTCCTGAATCGATACTCCAAAGTTATTGCCGTCCTCTATTTTTGGAATCATGAATGATATCCACATTTTAAGCTGTAATTTACAAACAATGATTTGTATATGCAAACGCATTCACATTGTCAATACAAAACTTACCAAATTTGAATCCTCAACGAGCTTTCTAATGTGGGGTTTAACAATTTCAACTAATTCAAGAAGATTTTTGTTGGTTGGAACTGGTCCGTTTGCCAAAGCCATGACTTTAGTACCATCAGAGACATTGTTTTCGTATTTCACACGTTTTGCAGGTGGTGATTCTGCATTACTATTCACAATAATAGGGTCTGGAACTGGTATGTTTAAGTCTTGATGTACATCTGCGAGTTCACGGTTACGGAATTGGGAAGTCTCCAGTAATTCATTAAGTCTAACGATTGTTTCTGGAAATCCTTTTAATACCAATTCTTCGGCTTTTGTTTTTAAGGAATCTTTATATTCTTGAACCTAGAATAAGCAAGTTTAATTCGCTATTGCTTAGCTAAAAAAAAACATTTCAAAAAAAGACCTTTAAATTTCGACTACAGAGGCTTGAAATAGATGACTGAATGGAACAAGGGGCACTAGCAGACATTTTTAAATTTTTTTTGTAAATCATTGCCAAAAATTGACAAATTAAAAATGGGGACGTCACTTTAAAAAACAAAAGAGGCATTTCTCCATTTGACGGCAGCATGGGTTTGAAGAGCTTTTTCCGGATGATATTTAGCCGAAAAACGTATGTTCTTTTTATATACAGAAATGTAGAGGTGAGTAATGTAAGCGTAACGTACCTTTTTACTTGTCTGTACAGCCATTTTTTTAAATAATAATCGATTAAAATTGGAAAATGTTTAGCGATATTAGACTTAACCTAACTAAGTTTTATATGTGTGCTTGGTGCAAGCTGCTAAAGGAATTTTTAACATCCTATAGATACCTACGTTATCAGCAAATTTGTCGTAACACCAATTTTTATTAGAACCAATTTTATATTTTACTTCCCCTAAATTCAATTCACCCATCCTGGAGCAAGCTCTTTTTTCTTCCAACATGAAAATTAATTATTAAAACGTTTTCAGCACTTTACCGGCTATTACATGTCATTGCTGTTACAATAAAAGAACGTTTTAAATACGAAAGATGTCAGTTAAAATTCGACATTTTATTCTTACTCTGATCCGTTTCCATGGAATCAAAATTTTTGGTCTATAGATTATAGCCAAAAATGTTTATTCCTAGGCTGATTTTGGGCTAGATGCCATTAAATATGTATGTTCACGGTAGCCTCCTAAGAGTGTAGCTACTCGCTCTTCAGAACCCAAAAGAATTCTTATAAATTCCATGTTTATCATTTAAAATTATTTACTAAAAATGTACCTATTGTACTTAAGAGGATTCGGATATTTTTAGTTCAATGAATTCGAAATTGATGATAATATTTGTCGGGTAAGAGTACGTCATTAGCTCTTTAAGCAAAAGCAGTCTCGTCTAATGGAAATTTCTTGAAAAATCTAGTAATAAGCTCTCAGCAGTTTTGATACTGAACCTAGTGTAATATATTTTCTTAGTGCATCAGTTTAGGCTAAAAATGTGAGCCCTAAAAATAAAACTAAAGCTGTTGTAGAAAGTGCTACTGTTTAACAATATCAGACATTAAAAGTTTTTGGAACTGCTACTAGAAGAACAGTAGATAAAAAGAATGGTTAATAGACTACTAATAATAGCTTATACAGCCGATATCATAGTTGAAAGCACAATAAAAGTAGTGACAGCAGCCTTAGAAAGCCTAGAAAGGGAAGCGAGAAAACTGGGCATAAGAGTCAAGGAAATCAAAAAAAAAATTTTGAAGATGGAAAGAACAGACTTGTATGGGAGGCTACATGAAAATACAGTACCATAAGCTCGAGAAAGTCAGTTGGTTCAACCACTTGGGAAAAATAATGAGGAGGAATGGAAATAAAGAATTGCAAAGAAACTAAAAACGTTTGAACCAAATAAATCTTAACGAGAAAAACACTAATTAAGAAAATTAAATAGAAGTTTTACAAGAATTTAATAAAACCAGTCATGGTGTATGTATAGCGTTAACAACAATCAGCAAAAGAAAGTAGGAAGGTTGAAAGATGGTAGAAAGAATCATTTTAAGAACAATATTGCGGAAGCATGCCACAGTACAAGGAGTAATAAGATCGAAAATTAACACAAAAATGGAGGACCAGCTTGAAGGGAAAAATACCACAAAACTCATTAAAGCTCAATACACAATAGTTTGGTCCATACATATAGAGGAAGCAAGCAGGAATGATAAATATAATATCCTAGTAGAATCGGAAATGGCTCAGAGATATGGAACTACCAGGGAGGAGATACAGAGAGGAAGTAGTAGCGATGCATATAAACGACTAGACATCAAAAAGACAAACAGAAAAGAATGGAGGAAAATATCACTACTAGAACTAGTGGCACACTTTAAATCTTAAAGAGCAAGAGGATTAGCTTAGTCCAATAAACTGAACTCCAAAAATGTAAGACAATCACAAATAAAAACGATCAGTTTTTTTATTATTTCATCTTGTCAGTAAAAACTAATGTAACCTGACGGTTTACAACTTTATCATAACTATCTGCTTCCGTTCTTACACAAATATCAGCCCTTGAATACCCAGTAGCAGTTAATTCACTACTGGTATCTCTGACTTCAAATCTTATCCTATGCCCAAAGTGCAGATTTAATTCCGGAATGCAAATCGGTGCTCCATAAGGAATGTGGAGCTTTTGATCCATTGCTAACGTAACATAGTCATTTCGGTTATCCAAATAATCCTAAAATCCATAAAAAAATACAGTACTAGTTTCTAAACATTAACGAAAAATTAAAATTTAATAGCATTGTGCAAACCTGCAAAGTTCTCAACTTCTTCCCATTTTTATCTAAGAACTCGCCTTCTTCATAATCGGGAAAATATGCAGCCAACGACACATTAGGAAATTTTTTTCCAAAGCACTCTAGGTTAATTTCTAAATACAAAACTTGATATAACTAACCACAAAACGAGGAATCTTTACTCACCATTATCAAACAATTCCTGGGATAGCTGAGATTTAAATAAAAATAGCAATAATAACTTGAAAATAAGCTGCATGCTTACAGTTATCTATACTTGCAGTCAAGAAAGTTAATTCTTTACTGCCACAACAAATCAAATACGGAAATTTTTGCTGATCTGCCGCAATTAAGTCGAGCATCAGCAATTTATTTAATTTAAACAGTAACTGTTGCACTAACTCTTCATATTAAGTGGAATAATAATTTTTCTTTGTCAAGCACTTTTAAATAAAGCCACGGAAAGAAACAAATATTACATTTATTTATCTTTACAACTTCAAAATTAAGCGATATTGTAACACTTTCTGTAATTAACTAAGAATGTGATGCGCAGCTTCATTCCCAGGTTGACATTAAACTTTAAGCTCCAATGAATTTTTCCGCTTTTTTAATGTCCTCTTGCAACTGTCTTATAGCCTTCTCTAGTAAGCAATTTTCGTATTCTGTAAGTTGTGGGATGCCCATATTTCTCATTATACCACCTAAAATTACACGCATTCTATTTATAACAAATGTTTTACTTATTGAATCCTATTCTAAGCTAAAAACATTTTTGTTTCTCTGTGTTATAAAATATAAATTCAGAACTATAGGACTACATGTCTAATTTCTAGAAGCTCCCGAGAGATACCTTCCTGTTATGTTGCGCTATTGTCTTCGAATTAAAAATATTAATCTGACTTACCAGGACCTAGTTGGATAGGAGTGGCTAAATATTTGGCATGTGGATGGACAGATGATTTTACATAAGCACACTCCACAATATTTGCTTGTCCTCTAATACCTTTAATCAAAGAAATCACAAATCTAGCAATTGCAAAAGCTCCTGATAAACAAGCGCTCTCATTGGTCTTAATCCTTTGCATAGTAGCTGTCGCCTGCTTAATTTGATTTGTTAAAAGTTCCAGTTCTTCCTATATTTGGATAAAATTAGTAAAACATTAAACAACTTAAAAACTCTACGTCATTCCAATGCACACATATTGCGAAAAATTCGTATCATTAGCCGAATTTTTTGCAATAAAGAAGACTTGGTATACGAAAAGATAGCTAAAGCTAAAGTTTGCCAACATTTCCAAACTTACTATTTTGAAATCTGGATATGGTTTGGTTTTTGAGAGAACTGGTACGATAGTCTTTTCCGATGATCCTCCTATAACCGGAACTACGACACATTCAGGATCAAGCCCTAAAGTTTCTGCAACGTAGGTATTAGCCCGGACTGAATCAAGAGTGGTGATTCCAAAAACTCCTTGCGGGTTGCTTTTCCCCTCTTTTTTCATAGCTTCGCAAAATAGCGGAACGTTAATATTTACTGGATCCGTGGCAATTGCGAATAAAGCTCTGGGACAGTATTCTGTGCAAATTTCAGCAATTTCTTTGACTAGTCCCGCGTTAGAGTCAAACATCTCACTTTGCGACAAAGTGCTGCTTTTTGGAGCTGAAGCGACTATTGTAACAACTTTAGCATTGCATAAACACTCTTGAATGTTACTGTACCCAGTATAAGCATACACTTTACACTTTGTGTCTACGTGCCCCAGTTCTAAACCAACACCACAAGTTCCAATAACATCCATAATAGATAGTTCGTCAATGAAGTTTGATTGTTTCAAGATTAGACTAACAGCTTGGCCAGTTTTGCCTGAAATGTAGACTTAAAGACATTTTGCTGAAACAGTTAGAATAAACAAACCGGCAGCTCCAATTACAACAACTTTCATGTTATTGCTTCCACTGACGTAAGTCCTAGTTGCATTATATTTCCCTTTTGATTTTGGCTTTACTAGTTGCGTACCAGTGTTAGATAACAGTTTTACACAAAAATTTCGTAGAAGAGACATTTTTAATAAATTTTGATTAAAGAACGAGACAGTATGTCAGACATTTGTCATTATTGCGTTAGCTATTTAGATCAGTAACAGTTTTTTCTTCTTTTAATTTGTAAAAATTAAAATTTTCGCCTCCTCATTTTATGGCATTTTTACATAGATCCTACATTCAAAAATCTCGACAAGTCTGTGACGTATTACAATTAATTCATACGGCAAACTTAACCTCACTTTTTCAAATTCATTTCCAAAATATATCTAAAAAATGTTTAAATTTAACTTTTCTAACCCAAATAATCATGAAAATTCAGAGACAGGTAATATTAATGATGAAAATTGGCGTGAATAATGGCTTAAATTTGATTTTCAGAAGGTATTGAGAGTATTAAATGGCTACAAAGCCAAGAAATATGCCTAGAAAATACTAGTTTAGATAATATAGCTGAGTCAATGGTCAACACCGTTCAAGTCAACGCCTCTAGTAAAATAAAATATATTTCAAGTGATGCAATCGTTCAAAAAATTAAATCTAACAATGATTCAATATCGGTGGCCGAAATGAACCATTCTGATTTGGTTACAGCAGTCTATGAGGGTATAAATCTAATATCCAAACCACATTTTATCTTTATATCATTACAATGAATTTTTAGGTGGCTTAAAAGTATGGGAATGTACTTATGACCTAATAAAATGCATCGGAGATGAAAAATTAAATTTCTGTAATAAACTAGTTTTGGACTTGGGTTGTGGAGCTGGTATAATAGGGATTTTAGCTTTTATTAATGGATCCAATGTATGGTTTCAAGATTATGTAAGCGGTCTAGTATTGTATAGTTTAGTTTCCATTGCTTGTAATTGATGTTGAAGCTGTTGTTTAACTCTTAAAATTGCTTATTTCGGACACAATTTACTTGAAACAGAAAATGTTGTTTTACTACATAGCTAAAATATATATTTAAAATCTGAGCATCTGAATTAAAACGTTGTTTTGCAGAACCGTGAGGTAATTAAAAATGCAACAATCCCTAATGTTTTACTAAATTCGTCTGATAAAACAAATGTGGAAAACTGTAAGTTTTACTGTGGCGATTGGGAGTCTTTTCTCCATGAATCTGAGAAGCATTTTGCATCTGACAACAACAAATTTGATTTCATTTTCACATCAGAAACAATATATAATCCTAGCAACTATAATAAACTATGTGCAGTGTTCAAGAAGACTTTGAAATCTAATGGTATCGGCTACCTAGCCGCCAAAACTTACTATTTTGGCGTTGGAGGGTCACTTCGAGAATTCGAACATGTTTTGGAGAAAGAGAACATTTTTAAATATAGTACTTGTTGGAAAAATACCGATGGGGTTAATAGGGAAATATTAAAAATACAATTCAAAAATTATACATTTCTTTGATTTATTCCTTTCTGTATATACATAATAATAATAATACATAAACATAATGCCACAGATAATCTGTGCATTATACATTTATTATATAGTAATGTAATTCAGCTTTGTTAGCTTTGGAAGACTGCAATTATGTTTTAGATTCTATTTGTAAATATTTGTCTAAAATTAATTCTATGAGCAAATGCAGATCCATTTTAAAAAACGGAAAATTTTGCAGTGAATTTTTATGGAAACAATCGATGGTATACCCATCCATCGTCTCCTTTATGAGTAATTATTCCATCTGCAGGAACACCACAAGTTTTTCGTTTGAATTGAACACGATCATGAATTCTAGTACTTTGGCCTTGCCAGAATTCAAATGTATTTGGAATTATTCTGAAGCCACCCCATGTTTCCGGTTTAGGAACTTGGCCTTCTGGATACTTTGCTAAGAGTTCCTCTTCTCTTTTTTGTAGGACATCTCTTCCTCCAACAGGAGAGCTTTGTTTGCTAACTAAAGCTCCTATTTGGCTACGGTATGGTCGGGACTTGAAATATGCTTCTGACTCCTCTTGCGAAAGTTTCTCAATAGTTCCTTCAATCCTTACCTAGAAAAAATTGATACATTTTTTGGGCTCTTCAACACATTTGAGTATGTTTTACATAATAAACAATGTCTTAAATACCAAAATTGTTCCACTTTCTCTAATAGTTTGTTTTATTGCTACTGCTATGTTTGGTCCTATATTGTGTTTTATGCATGTTAGATATTTCTTAGTCTTGCAAAAAGTTCATTATTTAGGGATATAATTAAATAGAAGAGGTGCTAAATATGGGGAAAATAGTATATTTGAGGAGTTATGGAGTCAGTACTAGGGAATCACTTGGAACTGCTAGTTTTGTGAGTAGAGGTTGTCAGCGGGAATAGAATGGCCTTATATTTTTACAGAACGAATAGTGCGATCAGTAAGGGATTTCTTGAATGCTAGATTCCAACAGTTATACATTTTGGAAGAAAATATCATTGAAGACACTCATGAAATTCAAAGGCCGGCTTAATTATTTATTAGGTGCGCAACTAAGTTCTCGCTGGTTTTTTTTTTTTGATGAAAATGCAACTTTATTGTAAAAAAATGGTTACAAATGAATCATTTAAAGTATTACCCATCACTAGCTACAACTTTTTTTCATCTTTCTGGCAGAACACCAATACCGTTACAGTAAGTGTTCATCTTTTGAGGCTATCCACGAATCAAGCCATTTTTTGATGTCTTCATATGAGCGGAACTGCTGATCAGCTAGACCATGTGCCATCGAACGGAGCAAGTAATAATCGGACGGCGCAATATCTGGAGAATATGGCGGGTGGGGTAGAACTTCCCATTTGAGCGTTTCCAGGTACGTTTTAACGTGTTTGGCAACGTGAGGCCGAGCATTGTCATGCTGTAGAATCACTTTTTTGTGCCTCTTCTCGTATTGTGGCCGTTTTTCGCGCAGTGCTTGGCTCAATCGCATCAATTGAAGTCGATACCGTTCCCCAGTGATAGTTTCGTTCGGTTTCAACAGTTCATAATAAATAACACCGACCTGGTCCCACCAAATACACAGCATGAATATTTGGCCAAGCCGACAACGTAGAAGCATGACCGGGCAGTCTCCATGACTTTCTTTTTTTTGGGTTGCTGTAATGAATCCTTTTTTCATCACCTGTCAAGATGCGATGAAGAAAACCTTTCCTTTTTTGCCGCTGAAGCAATTGTTCACAGGCGAAAAAACGACGTTCAACATCCCTTGGCTTCAAATCATAAAGAACCCAAGTTCCTTGCTTTTGATGGGTAACTCCTAATGCTGAAGCAAGTTCTTCTTGCTGCTGGAATCATCTATTGATAAACAGCGAGAACTTAGTTGCGCACCTAATACAATTCATAGCATCCATACAGGGACAAAAACATTATCAGAATCATTATGAGTCATGTATCGTAATCTTATATGTTCAGAATCAGGTAACATAAATTTCATTAATTCCAACTTTAAAATGTTTTGCTTCCTTTGTAATTTAAGTTTTTATTTAGATTTTAAATAAAAATCAATGGTATATAATAAAGAGATATAGTAATCCATCAAGGGACAGCAATGTCTTAAGAACACGAATTCTTCATATATCGTAAAAGTAGTTCAAATATCAAGTTATTCAATATATATCATTTTGGCAAGTGTTAAGAGAAAGGTTTATAGATTGCTTTTATATTTTAGTTTTATATTTTCATGCGTAATGTGTTTTTAAAATGTTAGTTTCAGTTTAAAACTGAATTTAAAATAAATTTGTAATAATAATAATTTTATATATATATAATTTGTTTGTTGTTAGTTTGATGATTAAAAAGCTTTTTAGTAGGTTCAGATGTTATATTTACTACTATTCTTTACAGTTTCGCTTTGTTTTACAAGAAGCGTTATCAGAAGTGGCATTTAATTTTACTTTAATATAACATCTGCAGCTACTAAATAGGATTTTAATCATGAAACTAACAATAAACAAATAAAATACGCTATATAAAATATATATTTAATGCTTGTATAAACTTTGAAAGCTTAGCACATTTTGTAGTGTAAGCCAATAAATTAAATGTAGATAAAATTTCAATTTCAATTTACTTTGCAATGAAAAATTTTACAAGTTTTAGCTTTCATACAAAAGTTATGCAATTTTTTTCATTCCAAACCCTGATAAATATGAAACACATCCTCAAAATTTCTGACAGCTCTATGATGTTGCTATATTGATAATAGGGCCAAATTTAAGAATTCCAGCTCAACCCATCTCAATGCTATCATATAAACAAATAAACGTATACAGACGGCATTTCAAAAAATGGACAATATGGATTCAGGAGCTTTCAAAATAAAATCAAGGGCAAATGTTATCTTAATTGCAATACTTTCCCTATGCTAATCATTGTAAAGTCTAGAATTATTGAGACAAATTTAATCTAAGTCAAATCAATATTTTCCACATATATTCACTAAATATAAGACCAAGAGCAGTGCATGATTTTCATACAATACCTGTTTTTTTAACGCTTCCCAATAAAAACATAAAGCTGCATTAGGATTTTCTTCCTGAAAAAAGACATTGTGATATCTACCAAACATTCGACCATCCTCTAAACGAATGCAAAAGCTTAAAATAAATTTACCAATTCCTTGCCTTTGCGGCTTCCAAAGTTCGTAAACAGCTTGAATCCCGACTCTTTACTGAATCCTTTGCATAACATGTATCGGCAAGATGGAATTCCAGATCTGAAATGAGGAATACATTTCTATTATTTGTACAATTTAGAATACATTATTCAAACAGTACTTTGTAGCAGTTGCCAAACAAACAGCGTTTGGTTCTGATATATCTGGACAATCCATGGCTTCTTTAAACCATATTTCAAATAAACTAAATGGTTCCTTCATCTGGATGCTGTCTTCCAAAAATAAATTACTTACGCTGTGGTAAGGTTTTCTCATGCCTGTAACAATACAAAATTCAATAGATTCTACACAATTCAATTAATTTTAACTAGAATACTTCGTACCAGATATTTCCATTGTGAATGCAAATACATTAATAATGATTACAAGCCTGAATAATTATTCTGCAGACCTAAGAAAAGTGTCGCATGATTGCACTTCAAGGCTATTTGCATTCCTAAGTTTCTCATTAATAATAAGCATAACGGTTACATACCCTCTATTAAAGCAGGTGTCATTGCTTTTCCTCTTTGCTGAAGAAACAAAATGTTCTTCATTTTGTGCCCGAAATTAATTGTAGTAGTTACAGCCCTGATCATATTAATCTATTTTTGACGTTTTCAGAAGTTTAAGTCTTTTTATGGTTTACAGTATGTTTGCACGATTAGGTGTCTAGGAACACTAAATGTTCCATAAAAATACCTACTAAAATAGCTCCTTACCCGAAATATCCATTTTACCAAATGAGTGTTGTTAACTTCACCAATATTTAACAACTTTTACACATAAATTTACTGCAAAATTGGCCTTGTAATGTTAGTGCGTAATTCACTATTTATGCGAAGAATTAATTGCTGTTACTTCATTATATAAGCATTGGGAAATCAAAATCTGATAAGAATATATCGATTCATAATAACGGCACAGATTACAATAATAATGGTCCGTGTATAATAAACTACTACAATAATTCCTTTTGTATAGGCAACCCAACTTACTACAGGTTGTCACAGCGATCTCTGACAGCAACGCGTGTCAATCTGAACAACCTGACCAGCTGTCAAATTCTTATATTGCACTTCATTGCTTTGGAAAAATAAGGTATTGATAAATGGATGAAGTTAAAACAACCGTAGAAATGGAGGAACAAGATTTTTCCCAAATTCTAATAGCAGTCTTAGTTATTATTTTCACTATAAGTAAGTTATTGTTTTATAGGTTACAGTTTGTTGCTTTTGTATGGGATTTTTTGCATTATATATTTGATGTTTTAGTACTCTTCGTACTATATCAGAGGAAGAAATCTGTGAGAAGGGCGATTCTGTTTACTGGACTATGCGATACTGGTAAAACCTTGCTATTTGCAAGATTAGTTCATAAAAAATTTAGCAACACACAAACTTCGATTAAAGAAAATACTGGTGACTATGTTACTAATGGGGTGTGTATTTATATTTTAATCAGTACTTATAGGTTGAAATCTTATAGGGTAGTGTGGTGTATCGCTGCCTTTCTTGTTTTACAATGTAAAGATGAGCAAAAATTAGCATGCCATATGCATATGCATTGCAATTGATTAATTTGTATTATTATTGTATTGATTGTATTTAAATTATTCTCAAATAATTTAATGAATTACCTAATCATTTGGAAAAAAGAAGGCATAGCAAACTATGGACAATTCTAATATTTTTAAAATACTGTTTGAAAATGGTTTAAACTTGTGCTTACTTAGATTTTTGTTTTTAGAAATATTAATATTTGTATAACTTTGCAGGGTGTGATTCCCATTATTGATATACCTGGACATGAAAGGTTGCGAAGCAAGTTTTTCGAACAATTCAAACCAATGACACGGGCAATTGTTTATGTCATAGACTCAATAACAATCCAAAAGGACATTCGAGATGTTGCTGAGTATTTGTACAACATCATAACTGATAGTGTTATTTCAAGTAATGCAACTCCTTTATTGATAGTGTGCAATAAGCAAGATTTACCTTTAGCCAAAGGATCAAATGCAATCAAGTCTATTTTAGAAAAGGAACTGTAAGTATAACATATTTTTAAAATTGTTTTTGTAGGATGACTGGCATTAATATTCTAAATAAATAAGAGATACCTTGTTAAATTTGTTTAGACTAACACTAACATAAAAATATTGGTGTTTTAAATGCAGTTCACATCAATATTGAGGGATATAAATGGCCAGTTTACCTACGAAATTTAATAATCACCATGCTAATTTGCAAACATTTTTAGGAACACATTACGAGTAACAAAATCAAGTCAGCTGGAATCTGTTGACCCAAAATCAAAACGAAATGCATATTTAGGCGACGATAGAAAAGATTTCGATTTTAGTCAACTCAATGTGAAAGTGGAATTTTGTGAAGCAAATGCCACATCAAAAGAAGATCAAGATTCAATGAGCATTGAAGAGATTAATAAATGGTTGGCTAAAGTAGGATAAAACTATTACCATGCAATATTATTTGTTGTATAAAGTTAACTTAATTTTTTCAAATTTTATTTGGTTTTTTTTAAATGTTTTCAATAAAAATTAACAAAGCTCATTTGTTTTTACTTACGAACTAATTATCACTTTTATGGTAAAAGTTTTGGCTGGCAAATAACTTCTGCAGATGGAATTAATACATCACAATTAAATGGTTTGACTAAGATAACATTTATTCTGATATATATATATAGATCAATGTTAGGCATTACAAAGAGAGATTGTAAAAGAAACACATGGATTAGAGATAAGACCAAAATAAGAGACATAATCTAAAGAGTCAAATCCCTGAAATGGCAATGGGCGGGACACATAGCAAGAAGGACAGACAATAGATGGACAACAAAAATAATAGAGTGGTATCCCAGGGGTA
>JAWQRO010000067.1:0-63283 GCA_033557835.1 Helochares maculicollis | reverse complement strand
TTTACTTAATACTCAGTATTTTTGCAATATAATGAGCCAATAATACCGGTAGCAATTATTGACTTTAAATGCAAGTTTAGTTTGTTGCATTAATTTTGTATTAAGCTTTCGACCATTCCCCTACAACTGTATTTTGTGTAACGATGAGATTTAAAAAAAATTTAAACACGCTTATAAAGTAAAATAAACACTGACCTGTGCAAACGATGTCCTGAAGAAAACATTACTCTTCGTGTTATATATGCATGAGGTTCTTTCATATGAGCCATTTTAAAGAGAAAAACTTTGAAATTGGTTCAACCAGGTTTAACAAATACAATAAAATAAAATAGTGAGGTTATGTTTCAAAGCAGAAGGTCAAAAGTAATGGATATACTTTAATCACCGAACATACTTGGCTTCGATCAAAAGTAACGGATATGGCAAAAAGACACCTTAGTACCAAATTTATTTTTTTATATAGTGATTATATGCGATAGAAGGATTTTAAACTAAATCTTATTGCACAAAGTGAGCTGAAGCTAAGTCTACAGATTAAATAAAATGTTTTCTGACTGCGAAACCGATTAGAAGTTTCCTTTTAATGTATAGAAAGTAGATCTACTTGCAGCTGAAACACAGAATATATTTTAGATTACGTTATCAATATAGATTTTATAACACTGTTAAATTGCCAATATATATTATTATTTTGCATTATTCTAGCTGCCATTTAAATTTCAAATCAATATTCATTTATATTGAAATGCCGCAACTAGTATTTTACAACGATAATTATTTTTTACACATTTTACTCAAGCTGCTCAATTTAATCTTTATCAATTAATTAAAAGGCATAAAGCATTCGTGCTATGTTAACAGACATGGAAGTTAGAATATCAATTATCTATATCTTGTCAAAAGAATTGGCGTGACCTTTCATGCAACAATAGTCAGATTGATATAATGTTCCGTTAATCTTGAATATCATTTGGTAATAATTCTTAAGCCTTTAATACAAGCAATATGTGGATTAAATTTCTTATGATAAGCATTGGTATTCAAGCGATTCATACCCGAAAATTAATTTCACCAAATGAATGTTATATTAGATATGGTAATGTAAATCGAATATTTTATTGTGATATTAATAATTTCCAGATAAAAACTCATCTGAATACGGTTTAAAATTTCGGGGAAGTTTACACCTGGCATTATATGATATCATAAAAGGTTTTCCAGCAAACGAGATTAATATAATTTTTGATAATCATACAGGTAAATTAAATACATATTTTCCTTCATCATCACAATATGCAAAAAAAATGGAACTCCTACATAAGTTATACCATATTCAAAACCTAGACAGGCATAAAGCAATAAATAGCTTATGCTAACAATTATGATTGCCCTAAAATCATATTAACACAGACCTTAATAAATTTCAGACCCGGATTTCATCGATTTATTAATACGTACACTTTCCAGTAAGACATTCGTTTTAAAATTTTTTAACATTAGTACTGTCAATACTCTAGAGGAGGTAGGTTTCAAAATACTAATTTTGTGTAAAATCCTTAAAAACATTTCATTTCTAGTACTTTCAACACGTAGAACTAAACAGTAAAAGCTTTAAAGGTGGCTACACATTATACTTCTGCAACGATATGATGAAAGAACACTTATTGTTAGAACTATATGAAAGAAATTTAGTCAGAAGAAATATAGTCAACATATTTTATTTTGGAAATCATTCCATGGACAGATATTTTTTGCGAGGGATGTATGAAATGATGCGTGTTGTCGTTGTGACAAATCCAAGATTTCAAGTGTAGGTGTGATTTGCTTGCATGACTGCATTCTTATATTAAATTTCTTCTAGATATCGAGTGTATTATAATCAAGGTACATCTCACAAAAAACATCACTTAACATTAGTGAACTGGTGGATATCAGGCTACGGATTGTACCAGCATCCAACTTTACCCCCTGCGTGGAAAGTTTATAGCGACTTCCATGGGAAGCGGATTGATGTGCCAGTAGTTCATGTAAGATCTTGAAGATCAGGTTTCTTACAAGCTTTTGTTTAAATGATTCATTTTAGAAACCTCCCTGGCATTTCGTCCATTATGACAATGATACTATACAAGTTTTAGGTGGAAGAGACGATAAGCTTCTCATCTTGCTTTCCCAAACTCTTAATTTTAAGTCTGGCTATCTTCAATAACAAGTGCAAGCATTTTAACTGTCAGAGATTTTCCGTAGGTTTAACTATTTCGATCCTCCAGATAGGAGCCAAGGGACCACCCTATCGCCAAATGGATCGTTTGAAGGAGTACTTGGACTTTTGTGGAGACGCGTAAGCTGTTGACTGTAAAATCCTCTAATAAAACTAATAGATCATTTCAGGAAGTAGAATTTTTCATAGGTGATGTAGCAATAACATCAGAACGAAATAAAGTGGTTGAGTTTTCATTTGTAACATTAGCGGATAGCGGAGCATTTGTTACACATTCACCAAGGAAATTGAACGAGGCTGTCGCTCTAATAAGACCTTTTAAAAGTGATGTAACTGTTTCGACTTGCAGTATTGTTAAAGTATCTTGATTTGCTTCTTTTCGAAATTGTAGGTGTGGCCTTTAATAACGATTGCATTTTGCGCATCGGGGCCAGTTCTTTACTTACTTTTATGGCTTCCAAACACTTGGAGACCTGAGTTTATAATTAGATCAAAATGTCGATTGTTTTCTGATTCTATATGGTTTACTACAACTTTATTTTTTAAACAAAGTACACCTTATTATAATTCTTAGTCAACACAAAATAAACGAATATATTTTAGCTGGAAATTTGAACCCATACAAAAGCCACAAAACAAGATTTTTCGTCATTATAATATGCCTGTGTACTACTTACATTTTTGGAGGAATGTATTCTGCCAACTTAATATCTTTATTGGCAAGACCTGGAAGAGGTTATTAGCTTATTTTACTAAATGACAGCATTATCTTTCTGTCGTTCATTTATAGAGAAACCCATTAGTACCTTGCAGCAGCTGGAAAAAGCAATGAAATTTAAGGGATACCAATTATACGTAGAAAAATTTAGTTCAAGCCATAACAATCTAGAGAATGGCACCGGAATTTATGGAAGGCTGTGGAAAATGATGACGAAAGTCCAAGCGGAACAGTTTGTGTCTTCTGTTGAGCAGGGTGTTAAATTAATCAAAGATAGTCGCAATGTAGCGTTGTTAGCTGGAAGAGAAACTCTATTTTTCGACATTCAAAGATTCGGCCCGAAATATTTCCACTTGAGCGAAAAGCTCTCCACTGCTTACTCAGCAATTGCTTTCCAAATTGGTTGCCCTTACATCGACAACTTTAACAGAGTGTAATTATTTTAGCAGAACTTTATAATTTTAGAACTGTTCTTTAGCTTGCCAACTTTTTCATTCTTAAGATTTTGCAGCTTAATGGCAATTTTTGAAGCTGGAATTTTAACGAAAATGACGGACAATGAATATGAAAATTTAGGAAAACAGGCAATCATGTCTGAAAAACTATCAACGCAATCGAAGCAGCTAGAAACTAAAAATAAAGTGAAAGAGGAAAACGATTCTCTTCAGGCAATCAACATTAATATGCTGCAAGGAGCTTTTTATGTATTGGTTATTGGCCATTTTTTCTCAGGTAGGCTTTATTATCTGCCCGAGCAATTTAACCATATTTAAATTTTTAAAGGAGTTACATTGGGCCTAGAATTAACTTTTTATAAGTACGAGCGACAACTGAAGAAACGTAAAAGAAAATTTACTTTTATGAAGAGAATACATCGTATTATTAGAAAATTGCTTAAGCGATGGATTTTTAGGGCTCGCAGGAGAGCAAGACTAGAGTTTAATGAAGCAATCATCAAAACTTTGGATTACATCGATTAGAAATCTTATAGTATATCATGAATTGCTAAATCGTCTTAGAATAGGTGCTTAGCTATTACTTACTTGAACTACACTGAAAAGCATTTCAATGTATTTTAGGTATTTTAAAAATCTAATAGCTGTAGAATTCAATGTAGAAATTTATAAAGTTAATATTAAGGCAGTAAAGGTCTATGAGTGTGACTATTTTAGCTATTTTAAAGAATTCTGTTCCTACTCAGTAGTTACTATTACAAACGTCTTATAAAATATTCAATAGAAAAATAGTATCAAGTGTAGCATATAATTTGAAAGAAATTGTTACCTACACGAAAGAGATCAGATTTAATGACGCAATAATAACTGTTATTATTATATCAGATATTTTTACCATGTCAAATGAATCATTTGCGCCACTGATTTTTAAGACCTCAAGATGCAGAAACTTGTTATATTTATCAAGAATAAAAATATTCTAAAATCCGCTCAGGTAGAACTATCAATCACCGTTTCTTTATTTTAAGATTTCAATTGTAGGTTGACCGATCACGTTCCATAGATGCCATCAAGATGCAAATTGATATGATGAGTTTGACAGGAATTTGGCCCGTTAAAAACCCAAAGCTAGCGTATAGAGTGAAATGTTTGATATCCTGGATTTTTTCTGTTGGGTTTATAGCTCACATGGGCGTGGAAATTTATTTGTCATCCGATGATTTCTCGCAAATATCCGATTTATTGGCTCTCTTTATGTCGCCCTTTTCATATGTAATCAAACTAATTTTGTTCTCGTTAAGAAAAAAGGAATTCTTTTTGCTCTTGGAACAAATAAATCGAAAATCTTTCGCTTCGTATCCTAGAACTTTGGATATACACATGAGGAAAACTATCGAAGGTTCAAATTTTGTCGTGAAATTGTACCAAAGGTTCTGCGCCATAGTAATAATACTATATTCAGTGAAGCCGTTGTTTAGTGAGAATTCTAATTTACCGGTTCAGTTTAGATTGGCGAAAGGAAAATTTATTTACCCTATGTATATTTTCCAAATTCTTTCTTTAGGTACTTGCGCTTGGAACAATTCTTGTCTTGATGTTCTTTCTGTTGGCTTAATGAGCATTGCTTCATCTCAATTCAATATCATTTGCGAAAAATTGGTGAATTCAAGAAAATGGGCTGGCTTATCAGAAGATGAGATTAACGCTGGTAAGGAGAATGTTTCTGAAGAGCTGACTTTAGAAATTGATGTGAAAACGATTGAGAATATTAAAGGATGCATTGCTCACCATGTAGATGCCTTAAGGTAAATTAAACACCAATAGCACCTGTACCTGGTGAAATGTATATAAAAACTCATATGAGAACAATAGAAAAAGGATAATTGATAATTGAAAATAATACGTTTGCCCAATAGACAATTATACTTTGGTTTTGAAAAATAGATTGCCTCCTAATATCTCTTATTGTAATTCGAGGAAATACCAAGCAAAGATAATGAAATTGAAAATAATCTTGGGAAGTAAAGCAAATTAATTAATTGTGATTTAATTAGTCAGTTCTCAACTCAAAAATTTCAGAGAATGAAATTCAATCGATATCATACAATATAACTATAGTTTCTCCTTTGATGTTTATTCCATCTACAGAATACAAACCTTCAAATAATTAAACGACGATAATTTGCAGTACTGAATACCACGCATTAATTATCGATGTGCCATTTTGTATTTAATTACAAACCTCTAAAATCAAAAATCCGCTAATACTACACATATATACATTTGAACTGCTAATTTATTACCACGCTCATCCGTACATTAGCTAATCTGCCAAGCAGTCGAGCTTTTACAGCTCTTTGTCATTATGTTTAGAGCTAACCGCGTAAGTGTTATATTTATTAAGTATTGGGGTATATAGTTTTGCCAATAATTTTTTAATATTACAGACTGAAACATCAAATAGCTTAGACATCATAGCATCCCCAATGCGTATGATGATTTTAACTGGAATAATGCCCATAGAAAACCCAAGCTATTTTTACAGGATTAAAACTTGTATAACTTGGCTTGTATCAATTACATTCATCTTAACTATATTTTTGGAAATTTGCCATTCTTTTGGAGATATGTCACAATATTCTGATTTGTTAGCCCTGTTTGTATCTCCGTTTTCTTATGTTGTTAAACTGATCTTGTTTACCATGAACCGGCAAGAAGTGTATTCAATTTTGAAACAAATTAATTTGGATTCATTCGCGTCATATCCGACAATATTAGATAAGCACATGAAGAACAAAATTAAAGAATCAAATTTCGTAGTGAAATTATATCAACGGTTCTGCGCTATTGTCATTTTTATGTATGCTACAGCACCGTTGTTTTCAAGTGACCCCAATGCTACCTTGCCAGTAAAATGCTTTTTTGTTAGTGGGAAATACATTTATCTGATGTATTTTTATCAAGTTTGGGGCTTGATTAATGGTGCATGGAACAATTCTTGTTTGGATGTATTTGCTGTTGGTTTAATGATCATAGCTGCTACGCAATTTCGCATTGTTTCTGAAAAACTAACTCATGCCAGACTTTGGTCAACCTTAAGTGAGGATGAAATAAATGCTGGGAAAACTTTAATATTAGAAGAAGCTTCAGAAGAAATTGATGCCAAAACTATCGAATTAATTAAAGAATGCATCAATCATCACATTGATGTGTTGAGGTAAAAAGGGATCTTTAAGATGGCGCTGTAACACGTTTTATTTCTTTAATATAGAAATCCATGCTGCTATATACTAAACCAATTTCAGATACGGTTTTGTTTTGCTGATGAAGATTAGAGTGCTTATAAATATATGTTATTAGTTATTGTGTTAGCCCCGAGCTTAAATTTACCTAATAACGTATCTTCATGTTGTCACCCAGTGTTGTGTTGTTCTTGTTTTCCTCTTAATTATATCTTCTTCTTGAGTACCTCCCGGTGATACGTTCTTGTTTTTCTCCCAGTGATATGTTTTTCTTCCGTCTCGTATTAAGTTTAAGATTACGATTAATCGTCGATTTGTATACCTCTTAAGTTCCATATAGTTAATCAATTTAGTTATAAAATAATTTGATGAACCATAAGATTTGATATATAGGAATTAAATTTAGAAAAATTATTCAGCTAAATGATAAAAATTAGCACTACAATAAATTTGAATGTTTGCGAAAACAAATTAAAAATGAAATATATACTCTAAATTGATGTATACGAGTGAAAGATATTAATAGAAAAACTTTTGCAAATGTAAAGTTAAATATTTTACATTTAACTTGTTAATTCATAGCGAAAAATAATTTATTTTAATATGTTTTTAGCTTTGTCCAATCTATAGAGAAAGTGTTTTCTCTATGTTTTTTGGTCCAATTTTTCGACAGCATTGTAGTCATTTGCTTCACTGGATTTCAAATGGTTCATGTAATGATAAATCACCTAAGAGAGCAAAATTTTTCATTCTGAAACATTTCAGATGCAAGCGTCATCAATGGTGTTTCTACTAATATTTATATATTTTTTTACGATGATGATTCAAGTGGCAATTTACTGCTGGTATGGTAATGAAGTCATTTTAATGGTGAGTATTTTTTACTTTACATACATCATTTTTACAGTAACGTTTACTAATACTATTATTGGTTTTAATGATTAGCAATAGATGTCATATTTTGGGGCACTTTAACTTTGGTTGCTCCTTTAACGCTTAAAATCTTTGCTCTGTTGTTTCAATACAAAAAGACTATTTATATTCATTCTTTTGCTAAAGAATTAATGCAATTATTATCGTATTCAATATTTAAACGAGTTGAAGTGCCCAATTTCGAGAAACTGCTTTTATTTTATTAAAAAGAATTGAACAAGAACAAGATATAAAGTTTCAAGTACTAAGTTTGTAATTATATTATACATTAATAGATTCCATTAAATATACCGTGCTTTTCTATCACAATCAACACTTTTATTTCATTGAAAGCCATAAACTACCAACAAGGGAGCTCAATACCTGAGTTGATATTGATTAAATTATAGCAATAAACTACTTTGACATAAAAGACTTTATAATGATTATAATACATACTATAAAGAAATATGCAATATGCAACGATTATCAAGCGCCCGCTCTTGATTAGCCAAGTATCTACAAAGTTTAACAATTAAGTTTACAAATAAAAAACACAACGACATTCTTAACATAGTCAACGATTAAAGCTAATAATTTTAATAGATAAATGTACAGATAAACATCCGAGGATATTTGTTGTTCATTTATGTTCATATTAATAAATTTATTTAATTAGAATTTTACTTTTATTTGAAAGAATGTCTTAGTTTATCCTGAATGAACTCGATGGAAAATATGACTACGGATAACGGTAATCCAATAAAAAGCATCCAAAAGGCTGCTTGTAAGTGATTCAACGTTAAAACTACATCCTTTTTGGATTGTTGAACCACTCTAGTACTTTTTTGTTTTGCTAACCAATATTCTGTAAAGCCATATTCCAAACATTTTTGAATCATTTCGTCAATTGGTTTATATAACGGATGACCTCTGCGAAATGGATAAAATCCAGTTAACGGCAATAAATATCTTGTATCAATTTTTTGTACGAGCTCTCTATAAGGAGACATATTAGTCACCATTTGGCTAACGATAGATGATATATTTTTGAACACTGCTACTTGTTGCACTCTTTCATGACCTACGGTCATAGTTTCAATAGTTTTCTTATGTATTCTTTGAATCATAGAATTATTTTTTACTTCCTTCAATTGAGCAATAGAATGCGCAAAAGCAGTCACGGGCAATTTTGAATTTGCAAGTTCTTCCAAAGTATTAACACCATCTTCGTACACTGGAGTAGTTAAGAAAGTAATCAGTTTTGCTTGATATAATTGCGACACAATTGTAGAATATAGAATGTATATCGTCAAAACAGTCTTTAATGAAAAATATTCACCAACGATTTTCTGTTCTTTTCCCAAAGTTATACGCAATACATCGATAAAATTGGAAATAAAATCATTACTTCGATTATCTGTTAAATGAAAAATATCCATGGCATAGAGAATGGTAGTCATAAAGACCATAAAAACTAGTATTAAAATCCATATACTTTTAGAAAATGGAAGAATTAATAGTTTTATTTTTGAAGATTCATCAGATAGTGGTGTTAGCCAATAAATTCCATCAAAAATTATGTAGCGACTCAATTCGATATATTTAGAATGTTCACTTGAGTAAACAATGCAACAAGCTATTGTATCGAAGTAATTTTTGTTTACTGCCTCGTAAAACTGACGCTCATGTAAATACTTAACTTGCTCATTTTTGGGTTCTATGATTATATTTAGTTTTAGATTTAATTTTGCAGCAACCAGAAAGATAAACTTTAAAGCAAAAGCTTTATCAAACGCATTACTGTAGTAAAAAGGAGGAGAATATAAATGTGTTAACGCTGAAACTCGTAAAGGACACAAACTGTAGTCTTGTTGCGTTATTAGTTCTTGTTTGAAATGCGAGCAACTTTGCACCAGTTTATACTCGGTACCATTTATCCCACAAAAGTTACCCGTTGCGAATCTATTTCCTGCATACAGTAAAATTTGTTTTCTCGATCTATCAATAATGAGTAACACTGCTCGCACAATGTCATAGCTCCAAATATTTTGAAAAAGTGTTTGAGTATTTATGAATTCATTTGCTGCTTCAGTAACTATTATATAAGTGCTTAAAGGCGCTGCATTTTTGTACCAAATTTTCATTGCTGTCAATTCGTTCCAAAATTTACTACTTAAATCTTTTAGCAATATTACATAATTAGCTTTTCGCTCCTCGTGATTAAAATATTGCATGTCTTTTGCTATGTCCACAACAAGACGTGGCGGTAAGTGATGGTGTGGCAAAAAGTTACAGGAATTGTTGCATATGAAATAAACATCTTCGTTTTTCGCAAATAACTCGGCCAAGACGTGATTTAAGCAAAAATGCCAAAACTCTTCATTCAGTAAAAGGCCTTCTTGCAAGGAATTAATGCAAAAGTCAAGCTGTAAAACTGTGAGAAAAGAAATGACGACAAAATGTGTATTTTGCATTATTTAATTCTCATCGAATAAAAATATTTTGTAAATTTTAAATTATTGTAGGACATATAATTAGTAATTGAACATAAATGGTATTCCCAATTCATTGATTTGATATTTATATGGTTCTGTGTTCTCATTAATATTTCAAAAGAAATATTCCATTTAGAGTTTGGATAAGACTTAATGCATACATATTTAATCACTTTTATTATTAAATCTCAATTGTTTTGACTTCGAAATTGTTAGAATAAAGACGGATGGAAAAACGAGTGACTGAATATTACATGGACAGTTGTTATACGCTGACTAGATGGATTACAGAATTTGAAATGTGCTATCTTTGATAACAATATCTATCTGATTGCCTGCACCAATGAATATTATTTCACAAAACAATGTCACTCCATATAAAATTATCATCTCACATTTTAGAGCGCAAAGATAAGAGATGCTGCCTACAACATGGGGTGGTGCTATTGTGGATCTAAAGTCAGGCAGTACCTTTTCATTATAATGGAAAGATCTAAACGTCCTTCTTATCTTACTGCTGGAAAATATGCACAGCTATCTTTACGTGCATTTGCACAGGTCTGGCTTTATATATTCTTAACTTCGTTATCGTCTAATTCAATTTGCATTTCAGGTTATACAATCCTCTTACTCATACTTCGCGTTAATGCAAAGACTCTACAAAGATAATCAAAAATAAAACGTTACTTCTTTTATATCACATATTTTTTTAAATATAGCTCACATCACTATAATTAAAATCCAAGAACAGGTGCACTAAATAGTGAAAAAATTGACTAAGAAGTTTTAATTGCCATAATTACATGTAGGTAAGGCGTATCCTCAGAATTTCTAAATAAGACTTTAAAAATTGAATAGACTAATTGCTGCTACAATAGACGCAATTACATAATAATCGTTGCAATTATATGATTCGGTTTCTTATTATGCCAACATAACACTAGTCTTTTCATTAATTATAAACTAAATGTTAATAATTTAATAGTATCACTTATAATACTCTTTCTCTTGTTACATCTACAATTAAAACAGTCGTGAATTGGCTTTTCAAGCAAGCCTTCAGTTTTTTCAAATACTTAAAACTCCTGTGATTGCAAAAATGAAGCCGCAAATGGAAGACGCTTTTAAAATTCAAAAAATCATGCTAAATGTATTTGGTGCATGGCCTCAAAAAATCCTCCCTAAATACAAAAAAGCTAAAGTTATATATTCATTTGTAATTTTTTTTGCGGCCTACTCCTTGATGATTGCAGAAATTATAGTTGATTTAAACGATTTCATTGCTCTTTCAAAAATTTTATACACCACAGTTTCGTACACGTCGTATATCTTTAAATATATTGGTATCCTTTATTACAAAAAAGAATTTTTACTTATTCTAAGTATGTTGAAACTGGAACATTTTTACGATTATCCTGATAAATACAATTATGTTATGAAGAACACAATAAAAATTTGCGAAATTATTGGGAAAGTCTATGTATTTGGTTGTTTTATGGTATTTTGTTTATACACCACTTTTCCACTTTTCGATAACCAACAACTGCCTACTCACTTATCATTCAATGTAGGGCGATACAGGCCTTTTATATATGTGGTACAAGTTGTCAACATGTTCACATCTTCGTGGATTAACCTGTCATTCGATGTTCTCTTGCCTAGTTTGATGAGTCTAGCGTCAGCGCAATTTGAAATTTTGAAATTGAAACTAATAAATGTGCGAGAAGAAGCCATAGAAAAATTAAATAGAAATAAACAAGAAACCAACTCCTATCAGGATAATATATTTGAGGAAGTTGATGAATTGGTGGAAACGCGATTAAGGGAATGCGTCAAGCACCACATTTCAATTACAGTGTAAGTTCACAAATGTTTGCGATAAACTGGTTAAAATCTTTTTTTTTAGATTTGCTGAAAACATTCAGGTTATATTTCAAGTTGGTTTGCTAGCTCAATTTTTGGCGAGCATCTTATGCTTCTGTACTACTGGATTCTTTTTCTTACTTGTAATTTTTGTTTTTTTTTTCTACCCATAAGATTTTATCCATTTCTGCCTGTTTTAGGTTCCCGTTAAGTCGACGCAATTCTTGTTGATATGTGTCTATTTCTCAGTAATGCTTACAGAATTGGGATTATATTGTTGGTTTGGAAACGATGTTATCCTTAAGGTATATGTAATACTGTTGGCTTTACTTTTTACGTATTGTAATAACAACATATTACTTAATTGATTGTAGAGCAGCGAAATAGGAGAAGCTTGTTATTTGTCCAGCTGGCCATTTTGCAGTAATAAAATAAAAAAATATTTGTATTTGATAATGGAAAGATCAAAGCGACCTACCCGAATCACTGCATATAATTTCGCTGATTTATCTCTAAATACTTATTCTGCTGTAAGATCATAAAGAGTTTTTAATTAATTTAAAAGTTGATTCCAGATATATAATTCTGTATTTTGTAGGTGTTACAATGGTCGTATTCGTATTTTGCTGTTCTTCAAAGATTTTATTACAGAGAAACAGAACAAAACACATCTGGACACTAATTGCAAAATACATTTTTATTCGCTTGTAACGTAGTTATAAAATAGTTTTTTGGATTTAGATGCAATTATTTGTGTAAATTCTCAACCCAAAAGTACTAAAATGGATGTTGCATTACAACAAACCTAAAAATTTGATATTAGATCGTAGATTTATTAGCGTAAATATAGTATTACTTATGTGAACCATATCATAGCACTGCAATAAAAAATGAAAAATGAAACAATCTTTTCAAATACTTCTAGACTTAGACATTTTTTGTTCGTTTCTATACAAAGCTAATTTTTGACAAATAATTTTCTATTTAAAATTTACCATCCTTCAAACGTTATCAAAACTATTTGATCTCTTAAATCTATTAAAAAGTGCCTTAAGTGTGCATTTCAATGGTACAATAAAGACCCTTATTTTGTTATCATTTGCACCAAAATTTCATTATGATTCATACTCACTCTGAGACATTTTCTAAGCTCCTTTTAAGTATACCTTTATTTATTAATGAGATGCAATTGCGTCAAAATATTGAAAAGTTGTCGATATTCGTTAGCTATTACTTTTGCTCTTTTTAGTTATATTGATAGACGTGGCAAACAAACTTAAATATTTTAAATTGAGCTACTTTTTCACATAATACTTATTCGTAAATCAAAAAGAACTCTCCTCAGTACAACCATAATAATCTTAATCATAGGTAAATATTGAACTACTCGTAACAATTTCGGCGAAGAGATCTATACAGCCTGTTCAAAATTAAGTTACAAAACTTAAACGGGTGGTAGATATAAGATATAATAACCGATAGGTTTTTGTTTGCATTTTGGGGCAAAATTAGTAACCGAAAAATTAATTACATGTACATGTTAAGAACCACTATTGGAATTTTATCGGTATTTCAAAGAATCACCTTCTTGTTTACGCTTAAAGCATCTGGACCCGAAACAGACGAAATGATAATAAAAAAAACCCTCCTTGAAAAGAAATAAAGACGAGCGAAAAAAGTTAACAGCCCAAAAAATTTCAACCGGAGAGAAAAAACAAGCGCCACATGTTTTTCGGATTGCGTTCATTTGAATTTGTTTTTATTTAATACATTATTTACTTTTATGTAAGTTAGCTAAACTTTTCTTTATGCCTTATTCAAAGAAAGACATTTACTACTACGCAAATCATCTGCACTTACTAAGCATGAAACAAGAAAAACGATCGTTTTATTGTAAACAAGGTGATAAAAATGAAAGCGGATGCTAGTCAAAAGCGTAAAGCGCAATAAATTTACAACCGCAGACTCGAGAGAAGTGGTGCGTAGCCATGTAGCCATGTAGTATTTAAATAGTCATCAAAATTTAACGATAAAGAATGTCGAAAATTAAGTTATTGTTTAGTTTGAGATGTATGATTTAACCACAATTCTTGTGGCGGTAATATAAAGCGATATTCTTTCAAGGTCACGTTCAATCTCCAGTTCAAAAAACAACGCACTCGAATAAAATTTTACTTAAATGGTTATTTATGTTTTTTTTCTATCTTTGTGTTATTGGGAAGGTTTTGTGTTCGTAAAATAATTTTATCTCGTAATAATGACGGTTTTAACGCTCTGTTTTGATTGAGATGGCGGTATTTTTATAGAGATAAAGGTGACATTAGTTTACGATGTATGATGTAATCGTCTTTCTTGCGGCGGATGACAGTAATACAAAGCGATCTTTTTTAGAGGTCACGTTCTGTTTTAAATGATTCGAGAAAACGCGGAGCTATAAAATTTGACTTCAATGGTTGAGTATGATTTTTTTCTGTTTCTCTTTGATAAGGACGGTTTTGCGTTCATGAAAAAAAGTTAATCGCGAGGTTTTGAAGGATCTAACGACTTGTTTGATTGTGATGCCGATATTTTTATAGCAATAACGGTGCCGTTGTGTCTGCATAGTATTCTTTAACTCAGCATGGTATATCGGCATCATTTCAATTATGCCTAGAGTTCCAAATTAGCCAAAATTTCAACATTTTTATTCATACTTGTGGGTTAAGTTAAGTATTGGAAATTAATTTTGCAACACTCTGTATAGAGTTTAATTTGTTAAACTTAATCACTACTTTCCTAAAGCTCATCGTCATATTCCGCATATTTAATGTCTAAACACGCAAATCAATAATTGAACTCAACAAAGAACAAAATTTATTTTGCCTAGAAGCTGACAGATGTGAGGCAAACTCGAGATTAAAATAAAAGTCAATTATAAAATTATCACTTGTCGTAAAATATAATAATATTCGTCTAGTTTTAATATTATTATTCACCAGTTTAAAAAGTACAACCAGCACAAAAATTCAATAAATCGCTGCAAAGCTATTTTCAGGTGTGTAGGGGCAATACAACGCAATACGAGATAGTCCCTCCCGAACTACGGGCAAGAGTTTTTGGCATCGTTGGTTTTATATTGAAACTCCGAATCGAAACTTTGTGACAGTTGAAGGTTTCGGCCGTCTTACGGTTTGTATTAATCTCTGCGTCTGATTCAAATGTGTTTAGCGTCGAAACGTTTGTCACGACCCCGCCAACCAATTTGCATCCGATTTGACCGGCTAGAGTTACAATAGCCCCTCCAGGGCCATAGGAAATAAGCAAAAATATCCACTCGATATGAAGTCGATTTTCGACGGCTGTAACTTCTTTCCCCGTAGAAATATTGAAGACAAGCTTGCAACATCGCAATTGGAAAATCTGAAAGATAATGCGGTTGTTAATTCATGAAAATACGCAATTCTTGGTAATTTAAAAAATCGCCGTCTAACCCAAATCGCTGCGGATAGGGAAGCGAAACAGGCAATATCGAATAAACAACACCCACATCATCCACCGATGTCGATTAAAATCGAAAGCAAACATTTGTTTCAAAAAACTTGCGCCCCTGATGAAAAAATCGATAATTTTTAGGCTTCATGAGAGAAAAATTCATAACGACCGCACAGAGAGAGCGATGGTAGCGATTATGGTACCGTTGTATTTGTTTCGACGAAAGCGCATCGAACGAGGGGCCAAAGAAGTCACTGGGTCGACAAACAAGCGTGGAAAATAATCATTTTATGTTCGCCTTAGTAAAGCAAACGATAACTGAGATATTCGCGATTAATCAAAAATCACGAAAAAAAAACGCAATTCACTGAAATGTTGGTGCGCTCTAGCGGCCCTCACAGGCAACGCAGCGATTCTCAATCAGGATGCAAAATTTAATAGTCATGCACAATTCACAGCTATAGAACGACTATTACGGATTTTTCATTTTCAGGGGTCTAACACCAATAGCACCCAATACAACATAATCGAATTCGATCTTCTGAGCCCTGGAGAATAGTTTCGTTACTCCATTCAAAGTACATCGTTTGTAGAGGGCGTCCCAATCGCAAGAAAACGTGAATAAAGTAACCACATTCTAACCTCTAAACGTATCTAAAACGTCAAATTCAAAACTTCTCATAACAAACATTGAAAAATTAATTAAAATACAGCAATACCATGGCGGCTGGAGCGTTAACATCAGCCAAAATAATAGCTCCAACTGTCGAACAAATTAATGCCGATAGAATCACACAAGTAAGCATTGCGATTATTAATATTTGTATTACCTATACACTAACCTGTTAAGTTTACAATGCATTCATTTAAAATGTTAACTATTCATAGAAATTTAACAAAAAGAATATAATAAATATACTGACTTTTGGATAAACTATATGCATTAGCAATATCAGATAAATAATGTACTGCTAAACATCTTAACAAACAATTGTTAAAAATTTGCAGGTTTACTGCTATAGGAAAAATGCAAAACATTACTTGTAAAGTATTCTTAAAACAAGCCGAAATTTCTGTTTTTGAAATCATAAATTTGTACTACAAATAATATATCTTTCACCAAAACATTATTTCTAAAATTAATGTACGGAAATAGCCGAACTTTAAAAATTTTTAATAATTAATTTACTGTTGCATTATATTATTAAAAATCTGTAGTGTCTCCACTCAACATTCCCGTATAAATATATGTACGCCATAAAAGTACCTGCGATTAATAATAATAAAACAACAAACACTTACATGAGTTTCAAAACTAATAGCAAAAGTTTTAATATTCATAATTAGCACTAACGTCAATGTCTATATTCAACACATTAATATATTCATATGGAATATTCAACTCTTTTTCAGTACATAAATATATATATATATATATATATATATATATATATATATATATATATCATCGGAATATTTTTAATATTTCTTTATGTAATGTACACTACTTTGTGTTTAAAAATATATATACTCTTAACAAGTCTGCAATATAAAATGCTTAAATGCCCTTTGCGTAGGCTTGAATGTTAAAATGTGAATTCTCAAATGTAGAAAGGATCCAGTTTTAGAATATAAATTCATAACTATAAAGTGAAATTTATGACGGTAAAGTCCCACTTCTGGTTTTCAAATTTTCACGGAACTATTGGTTATTGCCATATTTTCCATGTTTAGCATTTTTGTAACATTTTTTATTCCAAAGCCTACTAAAATTGGAATTTTTAAAATTATCAAAATAGCACTTGGTGTGCTCTGATTATGTTAAAAATTTGTATATGGGAGTTTTTTGTGAGAATTAAGATGTGCACGAAATTTCAATTGGTTAACTTACTTTTAAAGACTACTTTACTTGAAAACATTTCAAAACTGTGTACGTAAACGGGTACTTCCGGTAGTCCTACACACCTCAAAAGTTGATACAGATCTAAGTTTTTGCGATAATGCCCTTATACCAAATTTCAAAATCTTGAGGCCGAATTTTTTATGATCCCAATATCTTTACTATACCTCATATAGGATACGCGAATGTAAAAACTAATTAAAATCATTACTATAGATACTTTAGTAGAAAGCAAATTTGGTAAGTACATGGTAATGGTTTTGGATTATATTTTCTTAAACTGTTCTGAATATCCTGAATCTTCATTCCATTTAAATGAATATAATATACAAAATGTACTTTAAATAGCTCTTACCCACAATTCATTGTCTCAAAGAGCAAATTTCTTATCGTAAACAAGTGAATGTTGTTTATAGTGGAACTATGTTGGCTAATATTTTTAAATTGTAATTTTCCATTATAGCTAGCTGAGAAATATTGGGCTCCGGGAACAAGTGACACCCACTTACCTTTTGATCCAAATGTCGTTGAAGATATTTACATGGAAGACATTCGAGGGAGCAAGTATGTAATTGTTGATAATATTTTGTCAATCATGTTAGCTTACTCTCGTTTGTTTTAGCTTTTCTATACGAAGAGTCATGGTTTTGGAATTCAGTCAATACTTAGAAAATTATCTATGGCCGAATTACCGTGCAGGCGCTACTCATGCACATGTAATGTCTATAGTAGTTATGCTTAACGAAAAATTTAGGGAACGAGTCCAAGTTTGGCAGGTAAGTTCCTAGTGTTTCACGTAATTCTTTTCAAAAATATAAACAAACTAACTCTAAACATGATTCATTTTTAGGCATTTAAAAAAGATAACCAACACTTCGCAGATTTTTTTCAACAAGTACTGCACTCGTGTCTACAAGATGAATTATTGGTCACGTTGCGTGAACAAACTGCCCTGTTGGTGTTTTTGAATCATTGTTTCAATAGCATGGAAGAAGCGATCTGCAGGGATCAAGTAAAAAGACTTGTTTCCTTGTCTATGTGGGTGTCTTTGCAAAAGAGTAGGCGGGAGTCTGAATTTAAGTGCTACCCAAAGTGGGAAAAATATTGGAGGGCTATACAACGTAAAGATAAGCCTGACCAACTAGAAAAACTGATGTGGGAGAGAACATTTTTGCACCGCTTGATGCTCAAATTTATGGCCGTTTTGGATACAATAACAAATGATGGAGTAGTCCCTGATGAAAAGGTTAGCATGTTTAGGAAAGTTGTTAAAATTTTATTGATCGCCTTATTATTCACAGATTCATTATTGTGAACGATTTCTGGAGTTCATCACTGACTTGGAAGCACTTCTTCCAACTCGGAGGTTTTTTAATACAGTACTAGATGATTGTCATTTAGTGGTGAGATGTCAACTTTCAAGTATGGTGAAAAGATCAGAAGGACATTTGTTTCGTCAGGTGAGTCTTTGTTACTTTTACTTTGTGCAATACACAAAATGCAGCAAACAAAAATAAAAGTGGTATAAAAGTAATTTAATTAAAAGTCAAAGCATTATCTATAATTTAGATTACACCTCTCTTTTTTCTAAGACAACAAAAGGTGGGTCCCAAGATTAGAACATTGTGTAATTGAACTTTAAAATACAAACAATGTGACAAGTATAATTTATTATTATATAATATAAAAGTAGGAATAATTAAAACATTACAATTTAAAAAATTAAATACTGACCAGAATATTACGCTAATAATACTAAGTACCAATATAATATCTTACTTTAAAAAAATACAAAAAAATGAAATTAAAAATTACATAATAAATTAAGGTATGAGAATATATTATTTTGATTTATATATCAACTCTATGGCTTATTTGCTATTGGCAAAGAGCCCAGAGACTTAAATGCAAAATTGAGTAAGGGAATGTGGACATTATATTCCAAAATATAAACAACATGTGTTATATAATAGCTGCCTTACTGCTTCATTTAAAATATCACCCCAAATATTAAGTACACTTAAATAGTATAACTGATGCTTATTCATTCTTGTGTTGAAATCTTTTTTGCCTGCCATTTCTCATTTCTTCTTAATATATACCTTAAGATAACAATATCAGTATAAAAATATTTTGTTTTCATATACTTATTGTAGTTGAGATATAACTGCATTCTTAGCATCTTTATTCGACATCTTCTTTCTCTGTTTACTCTTTTAACCAGTCAAGTTAAGACCAATTTCTTTACTTTAGATCATTAAGCTGTATCCAAACCTGAAAACAGCAGTCATACCTCATATTAATTGTAAATTATTGTATGATGGCAGTGAAACATGAAGATTAAGCCTAATTGTGATGCCTTTTAATAAATACCAGTATTCATAGCTTGCATTTCATCACCCCATTCCGCTTCAGGTTCAGGACGGCAACAAGGGCAAATACAGTTTGTATAGCAACAGGTCTTTCGAATTAAAAACGACACATGTTTTTGATCGAATAAACAAACAAACAACAATGCTGGTCCTTGTAAAGCATTTACTATAATGTAGGCGTATATCAAAGCGTCATAATTTGAAAATGACATCAGGAAGAATACCCAGTTCAGAGACATTATCAAAAACAGCAACAGAAACATACGAAAGCTAAAAATGAAAAATGTAATATGCGTAACGATTTTTTTTTAATTAACTGATTATTTTACCTGTGCTTCAGTTTGTGGTGTATTCTGCCATAGGTGTTCATCCTGTTAATTATTTTAAGTGTCGACGAAAAGAAAAATATGTTTATCAATACAGTAAATGCAACTGGTACAAAAAATATAATCATTGCTAAAGATCCAATCCTTTCTTGTTCTTCGTTTTTAATTGGTTTAGTTTGGGGATAGTCCATGGTGTAGTGAGCAAATATCGCTAAGCAACCCATCACTATAGTACATACCCAAGCATAGCTTGAATAGTAGCAATATTTTTTTCCATCTGTAATGCGTAGGAATACATTTCTAGATCTGAAATTGATAAATTATGCACGTTTTAACAAAAAAAAAATGTTTTCAACTAAATATCATTAAGATAAAATGTGCTTACTTGAATGTCTTCCATATGTAATACCCTAAACTGTTTAACCAGAAGAAGGCGCCTAGCAAACCAAAATAGCAGACAGTCTCTAAAATTCACATATTTGAAATTGTGTGCAATTTCATACATACAATATTTAATCTTACCTGCAGCAATCAAGCTAACATGGTTTAAATATAGTGTTAACAATCTGGTCATATCGGCTGCCTGATTAATAATCAGGCACATCGATATGGTAGTCACAATATTCCCCACTAAATCCTTGAGAGTTGGTAAAACAAAATATACTATTGCAATCGTAATAAAACACGTCATAGAAACTGCATGAGTTATTGGATTTATAATGTTCCTCATTAAAAATTCTGTGCTTGTCCAATGAGATTCATATTTAGGTGCACAGACTAAGGCATATTCTCGCTCGGATGTCCCATTAACACTCTAAAAGTCAAATAATTTGTAGGGCTTTTACACTTTTGATAGATGACACTGAAATTACCTTATCCATGCAATACAACCCAGGCAAATAATCATAGTACATTTTATTATTTCCTCCTGTATTGTCGATACCAGGATCAACTTCTTCTCCTGGTGCAATATGATCTAAATAATGCCTCAGAGATCCATCAGGTAACAGCCAGAGCACATCTAAAGAATTTGGATAGTGGTAGATTTCCCAGGGCTGAACAGAACCACAGTCCGGGAGACCAATAACCAACCTAGAATTAACGTATACGAAACGAATATAGGATAAACCAGCAACTTTGTTTTGTTTATAAATAGGTGTGCGCAGAATTAAATATTTATGTATCTTCAATTTGATTTTATATTATTTTAATATATGGTTTCCATTTAGATTTGTATTGTTTGGTTGTATTGGATAATTTGAGCATGGTTTTGACTCTTCCCTGTATGTTAAAACAAAATTATTGTGAAATTGTGCAAATATGATTTAAAAGTTAATATTCAATAGTTCCTAATATGAACTTATTTTGATGAACTATTTTCAAATGCAGCAAAAAATTTAGGCTTCCACGAAAACAACAAATAACTATTGCAGTAGAGACAGGCTTCTTAAAGTTGAATTGTTACTCATGTTTTTTAAACATATTTGTAGTATATGCCATACTTAAGGTAATAGATATGCAATTTTAAAATGAAATGTCCCGTTATTTAATAGAAATATACAAGAATAGGAAGCACAACTTAAAAGAGGGCAAAATTTAACTGGAATAGCCAAATAATATTTAAAAATTCATTTATTTTAAGGCACATTCATTTATTTTGAAACTGTCGCTAGGAATTTAATATCCGATTGCTCTCAACTAGAACACCCAATATCTATGTAATCCAATGTAATCTTTCAATCTAACCTACAATAGTATGGTGGCTCCCGTATTCGACAAAAGATAATATTATTTTCGGAAAACATATGACACCCTCCAATTAATTTGTTAATGGATACATATGATTGCTATTTGGTTTATGCACGCTTTATACTCACTCATAATTAACTTGTATATTCGATTTCCGTTCTGTAGTGAAAATAGGCTCCCATACGCTCTTATGAAGTTCCTTAGCCTTCCTGCAGTGGCTTCCCTCAAATAACTCATCTGGTTCACAGCATTTATTGACTTTAATTTTTGGTTTGCTCTCAAAATTTGGTTTTAAGTCGGCAGTAGCCGCAATAAAACTAAATATTAGAGCAGATGCCCAAAAGCAGCTCATTATAAACAAACTTTTAGGTTAGAGATACAAATAATTTGGTGGCAAACAGATCGCTTAATGTTACGTTTTCTTGAAATACTCCCTAGGGTTTACTGCCTTTTTTGATATACTTTTCATTTGCAGCAACATTTGCACCGGAACTGGTTATTTAAATTTTCGATGAATTTGAGTTAGTCATCCAATAAGAAGTTACCCGCACTAGTCTTGTAATAGATGGCGCTTATGTCTGTTTCTCTTCTTCTTGAAGTTATAACATGAAATGCTAGTCCTGCTAGTCACACAATAGAAAGCTGCACATAACCTTTCGTGCGATCTACGTATAGCTAATATACTGTTAAGCCATATATGACTCTTGTGTATGTCCCAGTTGAAGTATATTAACAAGATTTGCGGCTTCCGAAAATATCATATTCTTACCGTTTACATTACTTGTACTTGCCCGCAGGTTCACATGAATATTTTTAAGATTTTCATTATTTTTTCGTTAAAAATAAGAATATTGCAATGCTGGCAAGCATTTCTCCCTGATGTTTATGTCAATACTTCACTAAACATTCCTAATTTACTATCATCGGTGCCAGAGATTTATTCTAAATCGAACTGATATATATTTTTGCAGATTAATTAGAAGCTTTTGAAAGGCTAGTAAGATTTGTTAACTATCGCTTCTGTAACTTTTAATTGTAAACTTGAATTTTAAAATGTAGCAACGGAATAAACGTCGTCATTTTAAAACTTTTCTACTTTGGCCGGGTATATACAGCAAGTTTGAAAAACAAATAAATTTAGATACTGCAAATTCTCATATGATTTATATGTAATGTACATTATTTATTTTTTTATGCTAAACTGTTACAACGTAAAGTCGTAGCTTCAGCTTTTAAATAATTGATCTGCATTTTTTAGTCTGCAAGTAATACATTTTCTATTTATTCCTTTATTGGTTGAGGTGTTTTTGAAACAACATAAAACCAACTAGCCTCTCTCAACACTCTGTTACAGGTTACCCGTTATACGACAAGGTATAAACAAAAGTCTATCGTTAAAAATACTGCGACTATCGCATCTTAACTATTCCCAAACTAATTAAGAGATCCACATATTTTCATTAATGAAAATAATTGCGACAGAAATTCAAAACACAGAAATACGAAGATTTCAATGTCTTCATTTCTTTTCCGTCTCAATTTAATTGTATAACGCTATTCAAACATTATTAATCGCAAAGACCATGAAAACTGACAACACTCTTATTTGCACAGATCTTTTCACTTTGGTATCGCAACAGTTATAGCTTGAAAACTGGTTTCCAGACTCATACGATGTCACCCGCGTCCCTATAAAAACAATATTTTGAATTCAATTTAGAAAATTCATTAAAATACTGGTAAGCATACTGTAAATGAATTTTGTGATAACAATTCACCAAACACGAAAATCGTTTGTTTCTTCATTTTTTTCTAATACGATTACTATAAATAGGTAATTTTGATTCATAAATTAGCATTTATTTACATAATTTGGTGTTGCAATTGTGTTGCTCTAATTAGAATTAGTGAATTGGTAAAATAATTACTCGTAAGTAATGGCCTGAATTTCGTTCATGTAATTTAATTTAACTCGGTGCTGCAAGGTCCACATTCCTACTTATCTAAGATGTGTTCAAATACTAATCGGCCAATATCTATCAAAGTTACAGCGTTGCAATTTAAGCGTCAACATTTGGTAAAGCTAATATTTATACAAAATTGCTTAACTAGTCTTACGTATGCGTGTAATAAAATAAATAAATAAATGTGCTCTAATATTAGATGAGTTAAATAGTGCTCAGCGTTTCTCTTTATTTAGACGATGCAAGTAACAAAGCTAGAATTTTCCGATATAGATTAAATATAGGCCATTTGTTCGAAAACTTGCCTATTTTGATGGAAATTTCCTAATTCCGCGATTAAAGATGTACTCTTCAATATTAGAAAAAACTTGATCAACTCGAGACCAGTTTTTTACAATCAAGAATATTTGGCAAAGGTTTGAAACGGTGTTTTGTGGCCAGTTCTGGTCTGTACGGCGGTTGCTCACTAAATGCCTCTAACCAAAATTGCTCAAAAGTTCACGTATTAGGTCTAAAGCAGCAGTAAAAAAATGTTGTTTGACGTTTACAAACAGAAGATGCAAGAACAAATGAGAATGTCATAACGTGCATCTTTTCTATTGTAAAAATACAATGCGAAGAGCTCTTGCAGCTTCCCTTTAGCATATACAAATTTAAAGTCAAATACATTATTTGACTCCAGATAAATATTCACACCTAGAAGTCATAATCTCTGACGTGGATGTTTACCTAATATACGGAAATTGATGTAATGTAAAAATATATAAAAAATTATTTGATTTTATCAATTCTTCAAACTAGATAATTTTAACTAAACAAACAGAAGTATTTCATTTATTACTATCTAATATTTTTCATTGATATATCTTTTATAAACAAATATTAATACTTTGTATACTACCTTAAGTGTAAATTAATAAATTTTATTGCTTAACTTAAATGTAATAAAGTATTTAATGGCACCTGTTGACAAATGCACTTAACGCATTAATCTGAAGCTGCTAGATTGGCACACTATTTTTTAGTGAATGAAAAAGACAATCTTCTTTATAAAAATATATTTAAATAAACTACAGTCACATATTCGAGGCTTTATATTATAATTTAGTAGTTTCATGGACTTATTGAATGCAATAAATTAATAAAAAGATTTTGCGGCATATCAAACAGTTACTTCTGTTAGAATTTGAGTTATACATCTGCTTTTTTATACATATTTTACAAATAGGTGTTTACCGTTCATGCATTCTTTTCTATTGGCCAACACCAAATATATTTCAGGTAAAATAATTAATTTGGCACTGCATATATCAACTTGATGGTCCTAATGACATTTCATTTGTACTCGTAACGTTGCTGCATAAAAAATAATACAAGTTAATATCGATTTCAACTTTGAAAGCACTTTCTACAGCGATGGTACCGGCAAACGGTCGCTTTAGTAATGCATCTCAGAGAGGTCTACTGTTGCCATTTTCAATGCGATGTTCTTCATCTTCTTGGTCTAAGAATTCGTCGTCGCGTAAATTTTTCCAGGATTGCGGGTAAGAAATACCAAACTTGTTGTAATGAGCCAAGTCGCGAAGGACCTTCTTCCTCAATGCAACCAAAATTACGAATATTAAAACTCCTTGGATGGCATTGATAAAGTCTGTGACAAGCCTAAAAATGTTCGCATTAAAATTAATAACAAAACAGGATCCAAAACATCAATTCAATGCATATTTCTATATGATAATTTGTTGATTATCATTCAAAACAAGTTACTTTCATAAAATTCTTGACTAATGAAACAACAGCATAAATATTGAATTCGCTTTTGACTGGTTCTGGATGGATTTTAATGCCTAATTAGCACTGTATTGAACGGTGGTATAGATTCCTGGCTCTTATGAGGAACTTAAATTATGAATTAGGCTTTCAAAAAGTTTATGATGAAACATTTCCGCACATATTACCTTATTTATTCATATTTCTTTTTGACTTTTTCGTTTGCATAAACAAACTGTTAGCGCCCAGCATTTGCATGAAACTCACAAAATGGACCAAGAGTCTTTCTGTAAAAATTATTGCTAACTTTTTATAGAAATATAAATAAGTATGAAAGAACTCGTTGGTGCTGAATAAACGTTTAAAAAATATATATTACACAAGTAATATGCAAAATATTGACGTTCATAGCGCGATTTTTATCGCTGCTTAATATATACTTAAACAAGATTAAAAAGATGTTTGTATGTATAACTATCCCAGATGTTTGAAATGCTTACTCGATAATAAAATAGTTCTCACTTACCATATATAATCCAGAACTTGATGGACGTCATTGAAAGCGCTGGAGAGTAATTCGAATATCCACGATAGCCCCATTACAAAAAATAGTTTTAGATATAACCAAAATCTAAAATTAAAACAATAGTTTGCTTAAATATGTCATTGCTCTAACATGTGAACTCACTTGAATTTCAGCATTTTTAGTTTTTGTGGCGTCGCATTTATCTTTTCCTGATACAAATGTACGCTTGTCCATATATAAAGCAATATGTTTAGGCACATTATTATTGCTATCGGACTATAAAAATATGCCCACGATTCCTTTTTCCCTTGAAACCAACAACTATTCTTTCCAAACCCGGGATCCAGGTGTTTACCCTCATGAAGTGAGGCTATTAGTGTTATCACCAATAAAACTATTGGACTTCCAAAACCATACAGACAATAAATTTTGTACCATTGGGCTTCAGTGCCCCACCAATGATTAGCTCTGCAACAGTCAATGCAGCAAATTTAATTTTTTTTAAATAAATTAAAATGCCGTCAATTTTGGTAAAGTATGAAAGGTTTATATGTACAATGGCTACATTTAACTCGCTTACACGGTTGTCCTCCAAATATTGAAAGATATTATGTTCAGCCAAAAGAAGGTAATCATAAAAAATAAATACATTATAAATGCTGCTGCTTTACATGAATTCCCAGTCAGATTCGTATCAAGCTGCAGTATTGCCAACATGATATATCCTAATATCAAATAAAAAATAGCAGTCATTGTGGCTTTTCCCTAAAACAGTGGCCTTTATAGATTCCAATTGTTAATAAATACTTATTAAGTTTTTCACGTACTTGGACGTCTCGTAATCTTGGTAAAATGCAGTATATTATTAATGTGATGATTAAAAATATAATTGATACGCAAATACATATTGTTGTTATCATAAGTGTTACTTTAGACATAGAGTCTATTTCTTCCTGGGTACATAATATAGCCACTTGAAGGGGTTGGTCCAATAGATGCACCACGCAATAGCTGGTAAATAAAATAATTAACTTTTGCGTGACTTATTAACAATATATACTCACTGTTCAGGACTGATATAATGCTGCTTATACTTAAGGTAATCGTTCTCGATTGTAAATTCATCATATTTATCCAAATTGGGATCCAGTATATATTTGCCTTCACAGTTCAACTCATATAATGGTCCTCCATCGAGACATTCAGTTTCATTAAGTACATTCTCTGCGCCGTGGCAACAATTTTCCGCCATGGAAGAATAAACAAATGATAAAAGTACTAATATCACAATCATTTTGATACAATCTATAAAGAAACATATTGTATTATTAATATAAAATGGTGACTACTGCAAGAAATATGTTGAATTATTAATGTAATTAGATTTAAATGAGTTCGCTTAAATTCAACTTATTATAATATAATAATTTTCATTGGGCCCAGACGGTTTGCATCTGAGACAAAAGAGCAATTTTTTATATTAATTTATTGATATCTATAAAATATATCAAAATTGTGCAAGCTGGTCAACTCCTGTTCTTTGTTGTCTGTTGAACTGCTTACGTATAAAGCCTAGACGTAATAGATATAGTATTGACGTAATTTACAAACAACGTGAGAAATACACACCTTCTTGACATTATTTTCTAAGGATACATTTGTTGATCTAATAATCAATTATTAGTCACTAGAAAATAAATCAGAACGAAATTTGCAATTTATAAACGACGATTACGTTAAACAAAAAATCCTTGAAGCACTGCGACTTAGTAAACGGTTGAAATTAAAATGTCTTAAAAAACAGACTGGTGTCTGCAGCTACAATATTTAGACTACAAAAACAGCCTCTTTAATATTTTGAACGGATAATTTACCACGTACAGCACACGATTCAGTTTTAAACCATCGTATGCCATACGACGCGCAAAATGATGAGAATTGCAAAAGTAATATTAATTTGTTTTGCTTATTGGCGCGAAAATTTGCATAATAATTTTTGTGCAATGCTTTTTCTTCATTGTATGTTTAAAAACTGTTTTCATATTAAATATTTCAAATTCTATGTTAGCATAAAATTTGAAAAAGCGATACGATTTCTTTAAGAAAATATATTCGTAATGATCTCTATTTAACAAACTTTAATCGCTCTAGCGATTGTTTAAGGTGTTCTTTTATATAAAGTATAATGGCATTAAATACAATAAAGTTTGTTTGTATAGAACAATAAGAAAAACAATGAGTACGAATATCATTGTTGCCTATGAAATGTCATTGATTATCAATTACTCTCTTCCTCATAGAGTTTATCCAAATAATTAATAATTGTATAATTGCAGTTTTGATACGAAAATCAAACTCATTTCTTATCACTTCTTTTAGCAGAACCCTTGAATGGGTATGTATTCACGGGTACAATATATTAAAGTTTCTTTCAATAAAATTATTAATTCTTCAAATCTAATACAAACCCTGAGGTGCCAAGTCATTAATATAAGTACCCCTGCATGCTTATTAAAACGCGGTTTACCACATTGCGTTTAAAAAATCTAATTTAGTTCATATTTTTACATATTATTCTAATTGAGAAAAGCAAAGGTAATGAAACCAGCTCTACGCGACGTTTGCTTTTAGTTAACAGCGTTATTCAGCTATTTTTTGTTTTACCTATTTATTTCATTTATTACAAATGTCTTGGAAAAACCTTATTTGTCATCTTTAAGCACTTGTTAATAGAATTGTTGTTGTACAGTTTATAAAAATATTATTACTTAATTGTTGCTGTAAATTTGGAATATGCTCACTTTAGAGATTACCATTTAAGCTGCTTTTGTTTATATAGTTGCGAATTGCATCGTTAAAGATGAGAAGCCCTTATTTCAATATGAAAATGAAATATATGCTACTATGAAATGATAGTAACAAGTTGGTACCTATTTTGAACAGAGATTATTTCTTAAAATAAAAGACGAAAGAATTAATTTCGTACTGTTTGCACACAAATTTCGCGCAAATTCGGAACCGCGCACTAAAACGACACAAAAGAATCTAAATGACATTCGAGATTTTCTTACCCATTAGTTTACTAAATTAATTAGATTTTGAAGCACTTGCCAAATGCTGAGATTTGATGATTTAATTTATGGAATCGTTCGTTTTTATTGCTAATATATGTTGTAAAAATTGTTCATAAAGAATATTTTTATATAATAGTTTCGAAGTGTCTAAGGATTTGTCTTGGTGACAAGAAGATAGTCGACACACTGTATACTAATTGTATCTAGAATTGAACTGCCTACTTCTTACCATAACTTTATAACATATCAACTAATTATAATGTTCTATATGCCCATTTGTAAAATCAGTATTTGTACTAGTTTTCCTGTACTACAAAAGTCCGAGGTGTGACAAAATTGCTTCTTTGGTCTTGTAGACTTGTAGACTTGCCCTAACGATTTGAAAACAAAATAATGCTTCAAAATTGAATTTGCAGATAAGAGTGTTTAATAGCAGTTTTATAAATTTAGTGACAAGCTAAGAGAAGACAAAAAATGCGCGCAGATGTGCAAAATATATATAATAAAATCATTCACTTGTTTCTACTTCATTCAAAATTCCAAAGTTCAATGTTTAATTACTATTATCTTATGACGATAAACTAATAAACGTGACTGTTTAAAATCTACAAAAAAAAATGTATGTTGCCCTTTTGGACAAAGTAACAATTGTCTAAAGTATTGTAATTTTCCTTATAGATAGAGCCTGAAATGGGGACAGTATTCTTCCACACTATTTTTTATTATTTCAATGTATGCTAATTGTAATTAAAGTTGACCACAGATTCTATTATTTGAACGGTATCAGTTTTTCGTGTTTTCCTCAAATTAATGTCTTAGTAAGTTTTGATTACTTCCGTTTGCATTTTACGGGTTAACTATATCTTCCTCTATAAATATTGCATATATACAAATATACTAAAATTCAATATACGAAAAAAATGACTTTAGAACATGTATTAGTTTCAGTTACACTGTGATATCCAACGTGTAGAAAATTTATTTTACGTAACGTAATAAAAATATTTATGTTCCTACTTAAACTTTGCAGAAGCCCAAACTGATATAAATAAATTTTTTGCTTCATTTTTAAGGCCCATATTGTCTAGCTCTAGACGCAATGATTTGAAAATGTCTAACAAATAAATTTCAATTGTAATGCCAAGCAATATATTAATTTACAAGGCGACTAACTGACAAATAGCACAATTGAATGACTACTACTGAAACTAGTCAAAGCACAATTTTAATTACAATAGATACTTCAATCAATTAGAGAAATCTTACTTAATAATGAGATGCCAACTGGCAGTGCAATATGGAACGTTTCGAGTAGAAAAGAGAATGAAATCTAGAATAACGGTAATAAGTATTCATGCATTTCTCCACTAAGTGCATAGCGTATAAACAACAATAACGTATCTATTATTAGTTTATTGCATAAATAGACGAAATGTTCAAATTGACTGCGATTTTATTAATGGAAACTTCTTGAAGAGTGAACGATGTTCTTAGCACATAATCTGGCGGAAGTGCATCTCTTTTGATTTTATAAATATCTGTTCAATTGCCGATCACTACTATCTAAATTAAAAGCAGGTTCTTTCAACAAATCGTTAATGGGAAATGCCATTGGAAAACTTTGAAATCTAGACGTGAGGTCTGCCCGAATAAAATAATTTTCAATTTCGCTCATCCAATCACCACTGAGAACATTATTTTCGAAAAAATATGGTCTCAAGGAAAATGGCCCGGCAGATAGTATTGAATGGACACCTCATATTTTTCTTATTAGGCGGTAATAAAACATCAATACTCTAAAACAATCAACCAGAATACATAAATTCAATAGTGAATATCAAAATTAATATTTGGGAAAACTGAAGGTAGTAATATTAATTCAGAGTACTCCTTTCTTACATTTTAATCTATCACACACAAAAGTCTAACATATACAAAATTAATCTAATTGTTAGATTGTTCATATGACGCATTTTTTCGCTTCCTTTTTTACATGCTGAGGTAAGGAAAATATCGCTTTTAGTCAATAACTTTTTTTTCCTGTTTGATTTAGAAATGGCATTGCTATTGTTGATGTCCATGAGGAATGTTTTTCTAAATTATAAAAACCGAACTTCACCGCATTTGCAAAACTCTTGTCTCACTAAACACACAAAGTTCGATCCCTACCTTAGATAAATTCTAAAATTAAATCTTTCATTCATACTTTTATTGACATGGAATTTCGTACCAGTATATAAGTATTTCCAAGTATCAGTGCGTACTCATAACCTTGCTCTTTAACTAATTCATATGAAATGATTTTTCATCTGCGACTTTTGCTAATGCCTATATTAGTGCATAGTACATACAATGACATCCTGCTTCTACATTTTAATCCATAAGCTCCTATTAGTAAAGATTTACCAGATGGTAAATTAATTAAAATTACTTTTCTCGCTGTTTTTACTGGTTTGATACTTTCTTACAAAAATTAACGAAGAAAATATTCTGTCTTAAATTCGAAAATAGCAATAATAACAAATTCTTAAACTAATATACAACAAAACTAGGCCAATCACTTTTAAGGCATTAAACATTAAAGGAAGTTAAAATTATCAAAGTGCAAAAATTATCTGTAATTTCAATGTAATTATATATTCCCATCCCAAATAGTTTCTATTTATAATTCATAAAATTTTCCTAAATTGTGACGTCTTAACTTAGCTTGCTGTTAAATAAACAACTAACCTTGTTCCTGCTATTAACAATATGAGTGTTAAACTGGTTAAAACAACTTGAAAGTGTTACAAAACTAAAACCACCTCTAAAGAAAGTCACATGCTTATTTTATTTCATTTGTTTGAATAAAACTTAATTCGTATATCATTTAGTTCAAAATCCACCGAAAGGGTCGCGTTTTTAAATGATTTTAATTACGATTTGTTTGATTTATTTCGCTACGATAAAAATGTATGATTTTGTAATGAGGACAAGTTTAAATTTTAAATTCTTGTTACGAAAGCGGACAAGGTCGAGGAATACTCACAGTTTCATTTGCGACTAAACAAAATGCACTTGTTTTTAATAAATATTTCACTTTTCATTACATGTTGCTTAAAATAACGAAAAATGTCATCGAAACTTGCGTTTCGTAGGTATAAATGTTATGGCACTTTACAACGCGAGGGCGACGATACAAGTGGGACTAAAATCATCTGCAGCTGATACACATAACTTACGACCGATAAATACGACGGGAAACTAAAAGCGAATTTGACGGCAAATTTTTGTTATTATTTTTGAAAATTAATGCTATTTGGCTTATGTTTACATTCAACTTCTAAACAAATACAATAAAATACAATATATAATACAAGTATTTTGTATTATCAGAAACATTAATAATTAATATGAAAGCTTGCAAAACCTCTTCCTCACACCCCCACCAAATTGCCATTAAGAATGGCCCCACTACAGTTTTACGCACTTTGTATTTTTCTTAAAAGTATTTACACTTGCTCTTTAGTAACATTCCATACAGAGCTCAAAAATGAAATTTTGTTTTATTGAGTAAAAAGGGCGCATCAATTTATTGCCTTTGTCCTCAAATGCAGAAACTGGCTATCCACTAATTTTTACCTCAATGTCATTATTATCATTTAGTGGAAGGATGCACTTGCATAATTATATTATTGATAAAACTACTAGCGGTTTATTTCTGTTTCTGTCAGAATTTAATAGAACTATGAGAAACTATGCTTTGAAATCTAGTTGTAATTTAAGTTTTTGCTTTATATAGAGGGAAAAACATATGAAGCGATAACATTTCAACAGATTAGACTAAATTTGTGATCGATATATTTATTGTAAATTATGCTTTTGCCCGAATAAATAAAATACTCTGTGGGAACAACATTTTTGTTTTTTTGAATAGGCCGCCTTCCACGCGATATACATGACAAAATCTTAAGCCCCATATATATGGTGATAAAATATAACTACAATTTATGATTTAAAAATAAATAACAGCCAAATGTTTGGTTTTTTATAACAAAATCTACAATACTGATTATGTCAGTTTTATATGTAAGTTGAGATTTAAATTTAGAAATAAATGTTAAACAAACAAAACTTAATTTCTCGTCAATCTTAAATCAAAATAATGTGTAATCAACAAATATAAAGCCAAGTAAAAATCACTGACCGAACAAATGCATGGAAAAATTTGATTTTAGTGCGTATTTATAACATGTTTTTTGTGTGAATTCTTTTTAGATATGAATATTATTAGACGTATTGAACTTTACTGCCAAAGCAGAACAACTCCAAATTTATATATAGAAATTGCCTTTAAAACTGTTATTTTCTTCTGTAAGGGTCAATATCGTTTTACTTTTACTTATTCAAACCAACGATTATTATCACAACATAAACGAATAATAATAGTGCGGGTTATTCAAACTGATTCATTATTATAAAATAGGATACACATTTACTCAATTGATTTATTCATATAAAACTTTTAGCCCAACAGTTTACCGAAAAGTTTCGGAAACCCACTAAAATTTTAAATGACAGAAAATTCTGATTTATAATAAAAATCCAGTTAACCATTTAAGAATGTAAATGCATTTGTAAATATTGACTGATCCAACTTTTTAATAATAGATTCCAAAATTTTTCAAAGAATTGTCATTTGAATTCAAGAAGAAGGCTCATCAGACAAATATTTAATGAAATTATGACCACAAAATACTTCGGTGTGTTGATACATCCACTTGCCTAACACATTCTTATTTGCAAATAGACGTAATATTTAAAGATTCATGCCTCGTTGAAGGAACTCATCGAGCAAATAGTTTGCTATATCACGTGTTGAATAAATCTTTTAATCTTTCGTGTTAACAAAGAACATCGTCTTCGGCTGAGACGAGGTGAATAATGAAGAAGAATATTTACAAGGATTTTAAACTTTGTTGAAACTTGTTTTAGAGTTTAATACAGATGCGTATATTATTAAGATGTATTATTTTATGCAATGAATCAACTAATATACATGTCATTCGTAAAATTATTATAAACTAATTTTAAATAAAGACGAATCAAAAATTTAATTTATTTGAATGCAATAATTCAAACTGTTTAAATGGCAAAGGTTTCTTGAAAGACATTTATAAATATGTAGATGTGTGTTATTTGTTAGCATATGCTCTTGTGCAGTATGAAGTGAATATTAACTATTTATGGTATACATCAACATGAAAGTATCCATTCTATAGAAATAATCAAGGCTGTTTACACCAGAAACTCTGAGGAATAACATAAATGGATTTCAATAGAACCAGTCATTTTGCAACAATTTCCCTCCAATTCTACACAGAATGATCGTTTCTTTGATGAACGGATAAACCAGAAATAAAATAAATTGTGTAAAAGCAAACTCATTCCTAAATCCGCATCGCATCAAGTATAAAAACATCACTTAAAACTTGTGTTTAAAATTGAATTTATTAACTTGCAGAAATAATCTTTCAACTTAGGTATTTTCACTGATATTTGACGGCTTCCACTTGCGTAATTCAATTTTGAAATTCTAAGATATTCTCTTTTAACAACTACTTCCATCATAATATTTTTGTTATATATTCCTGCATGCTAACAAGGAAGTATTATTTGTTTTTATACCATAATAATTATAATAGTCAGCAATACTTTGGATGTAGAAGTGTCTTACTTGAGTGAAAATTAAAATAAGCTGGTCTCTAAATCTTTCATGCTGCCAAAGCAGTTAAAAGTTAAAGAAATTTCCATTCACTATCTACGTAAATTCCAGTAATTGATGTATGACAATTATTAACCTATTAAATAATCATTGATGCATCAAAATTATCGATTAAATATGTTCATAATGCAAACATTATTTTTGTAGCATGATGACATACTGCACAAAGAGGCGTAAAACTTGATATTATATTACACACAATCACGATACCACATGTACTAAACCAGAAATATGGTGTGCAAAAAATGTCCGCGATACACTTTATTAAGTCTGATGCAAAAGTAGTAATGTAACACACAAATGTAAATTGCAAATCATATATGTTAATTATATATATATGTTTGCCAAATATGTTAAATCTGCACCAGACATGATCTATATCTTGTGTATTACTTCAGAATGTACCTTATGTGGGCTGACTATTTCGTGTGCAAATTATTATAAGAGTGATGTCAAAAATGTTTTTTTGCTTATTATTTCTGCATTTTTCATGTATTATATCAATATAAAATACAGAATTTCATTTTATTAAATAAACGCCGTTAAAATAGAACTAACAGGTTGAATTTATTGAATATCTTAAAAATCATTCAAAACTAGTGTATACACACTTTTGACTTGGGAAATGGGACAAATCGATGTATTGATAAAATCTTTAAACTTCTCATTAATACCTAATATCTTTTTAATTTATCCTGTATCTGCTATAACTCCAACTTGTTCTACAATCGACAGCTAAATCTCTATTACCTTAAGCCAGTAACAAGTTTTCAACGGCACAAACAAGATTCCTGTCTGGAATGACTAGAAATTTCCCACTGTTTTGCTTGCGTAAAATTATGACTTTTAATGATTTTTTTATGACAATATTGGCTAAAATACGATTGCATCTTCAACACCCCCCATTATATTATCACATATAATGCAGAAAGAGCTTTCTCACTGATATTTATACCAGTTATAATGAGTCTTCATTAAAACCAGAGTGCCACTGTGAACTCAACTAAAACTTATCTAATTTGAGTTTTTGTAGTATACTAATATTTTGAGATGCTAGCAAGTCGTCAACTGTTGCTCACATTTTCTTTGAGTAATAAGAGCCCCATAAATTAACAACATAATTCAAAACCAATATTATCTAAATAATAGTTTCGTGCCGCATGATTAGTTATAATCTGATATATTTCGTTAAGTACTCCATGTTTGAGAAAAATGTTTTCCGAAATGCTATGAAGTTTTAAGGCATGTAAGAGTTCAATCTGTTGTTTGATATAACAAATAAAAAAATCATGTTTTTCTAGAGTGATGGGTTTTGTTCACTTTATCAACCATTTTCGCAATTCCAGTGTTTTATGCAACTGTCCCAGTCGAGATTGACCCGTTATAAATGCGATTTACTCGGCAACCCGTGTACATAACATTATGCTACAAGGCTCAAAATATGTTTAATTTAATTCATGATTGAGTGTCAGGACCTAGGATCACTAAAACGTTGAAAGAAATCATCAAGCATAAAATTGCCGGCATTGCCTGTAAGGTATTGCAGAGCATATTCGCGAATATGAAACGTGACTTTGATTTATGTGTCGAACTTGAGGCAGGGCATTTAGAACTCCTAAAATATTGTGAATATATTTTTGCTTAAAAGTTGAAAATATAACAATATTATATTTGATCAGTTTTTTTAGATATCTATTTATCTAAACAGGATGCTTATACAATTACTCATACTGTGTTTACATTTTACAATGTTTGCCAAATTTCCTAAATTGACATTTATCAAACACAAATAAAATATTTAATGGATTTAATTTATTGAATATATCTATTGTTTTAGTTATTAGACATGCTGAAATTTTATGCGAGGTTTGAAATAAGCGATATCTCTGGAGATCCACTAACAGATCATGATATGACCCAATTGCACTATTCTAAAATCACATCACTGCAGGCAAGTGTGCATGGTAACATAACTTAGCATTGATTTTTATAATGAAATCTTTTTGCCCAATTACAGACTGCAGCGTTTGCAAAATTCCCAGAACTTCGAAATTTTGCTATAGCTAATGTTAATAGCGTTGACACAAGAGAGTCACTTGTAAAACATTTTGGACCTTTATCGTAAGTATTTTATCATTGTTATTTCTTCTAAACCTTAAACCACTCCATTTGGCCAAACAGCCTAATGCACTATATATCAAAAATAAATCAAAGACATGTTATAAAATTCATTCCAGTCAAGAAAAATTGCGAGCCATAGCAACTTACCTTCATTTAGTCCCCTCGCCTAATGAAGAAGAGGAAACAAAATGGTGCAGACTTGATGAAGATTTTCTAAGAGAATTATTGGTTAGTCTAAATCTTAAAATTATTTCGAATCATTGAAAACTGTAAGTTAAATCTTTTTTGCAGATTTCAAGACATGAAAGAAGAGCTTCTCAATTGGAAGCTTTGAATGAAATGCCTCTCTATCCCACGGAAGAAGTAATTTGGGACGAGAATGTAGTACCTACAGCTTACTTTTCAGGTGAAGGATGCCTCGCTCTTCCAAAATTAAATTTGCAATTTTTGACTCTTCATGACTACCTGTTACGAAACTTCAATTTATTCCGACTAGAATCCACTTGTTAGTATTCTTTGAGTTACTTGATTAAACTTAAACGCTCAAAACACGTTCATTAAATTTGAATAATTTTGAATTTTTAGATGAAATCAGAAAAGATATTGAAGATGCAGTAAGTCGATTAAGTCCATGGTAAGCAGTTATTTTATCCTCCAATTTAACTTGTAAAGTTCCTTAGTATCACTCCTTTTTAGATTAAGTGGAAACGCTCCAGATTTCAGTTTTATTATGTTTAGAAAACCTCAAAAAATCCTCCACTGTCGTAAATATATGTTGTGTCTATACAAGTGTACTCATTTTTAATGACTTGCTTTAAAGTTGAACTCATTACTTGTTCATTGACCTGAATATCCACACATGTTTATTAAATTCTGACAATATTTGACAACTATATTTAAGCTCTTTAAAAGTTTTATAATCTTTGTCCAGTTCATAAAAACTATTATTAATTTTATGTAGGTAGGTGTTCAAAGAAAGATTTAGGAATTCATATTCTGAATTTTGAAACTCTAGAGAATTATAATAACTCCTACTGTTTGTTATTTGAGAACACACTTTTGTACTTATAATTATTATACATATAATAGCTGGTTACGATTTTTTGTAAAATTTGTTGACAAATGCTCGTTTATTTGAGAATTTGTGAGAATATTTCTAATATTCTACATTTTACATACAAATCATTTTTGTTTTCTATAGGAATGCTGAAGATGGAACTGTATATTGGGGTGGATGGGCCAGAATGGCCTTGCCAATTTTAAATTTTGCGGTAGTGGAAGTAGCCAAACCTAATATTGGCGAAAAACGACCTAGCAGAGTTAGAGGCGATGTAACTGTAAATTTATCGGTACGGCCAGAAATTAAATCAGAATGGGAAAATTTAAGGAAACACGACGTGTGCTTCCTAATAACAGTGAAACCACCAAATCCTATCGGTACGTTCACTCATATGAAACGAGTCAGGCCAATTCATCTCCTTTATTTTTAGGTACACGCTATGACTATAAAGAACCATTCATTCCTCAAGTAGGCTTACAAGCTATTAGAGGCTGTGAAATAGAAGGAATGCTAGACAGTAATGGAAGAGTTATAGAAGATGGACCAGAACCACGCCCAGTCCTACCTGGAGATCAAAGAACTTACAGAGTTTGGTTAGACTGTAATCAATATAGGGATGATATGAGCAATACAAATAAAGGAAAAGATGACGTTTATGAAGGATTCAATATATTAATGAGAAGAAAACCAAAAGAAAACAACTTTAAAGCAGTCTTGGAGACCATTCGAGAATTGATGAACACGGAATGTGTAGTCCCCGATTGGTTACATGATATTATTCTCGGTTATGGTGATCCCAGTGCTGCTCACTACAAAAGAATGCCCAATCAAATAGCAACTATGGACTTTAATGATACTTTTATAGATATGGAACACTTAATTTCATGTTTTCCGGACTATGAAATTAAAGTAAAAACAGATGATCCCAAAAAACTTGTGAGACCATTCAGGTAAATTTAAGATTAACTTGAAATTGCAAATGTTTCATTCAATTATATTTTTAGATTAACTTTTGAAAATCTAGCCAAAGAAGAAGAGGAAGAAGGCAAGCAGCGTATTTTAGTTGAACCTCATGTCATTCCAAAACGAGGTCCTTATCATTATAATGAACCTAAGAAGTAAGTAATCAATATCATAAGATTATGACTATTAAAAATGCAATTTATTTGGAGTAAAATTATTATTGGGCCATTATAGTACCATTTTTGTACATACTTTTATGATTTAAATTTCATTGTAATATCTTTCAATTTCCATTAGGAATACAATTCCGTTTACTCCTACACAAGTAGAAGCAATAAAAGCGGGAATGCAGCCAGGTCTTACATTGGTAGTAGGACCTCCGGGTACTGGAAAAACAGACGTGGCAGTACAGATAATATCAAATTTGTACCACAATTTCCCCAATCAGAGAACTTTAATAGTCACTCACTCCAATCAAGCACTTAATCAATTGTTTGAAAAAATTATGGCATTGGATATCGATGAAAGGCATTTACTTCGTCTAGGTCATGGTGAAGAAGCTTTAGAGACTGAAAAGGATTTCAGCCGGTATGGACGTGTTAATTATGTCTTAGCAAAACGCTTGGATTTATTAATGGATGTCCAAAGATTGCAAGAATCTTTGGAAGTAAAAGGAGATGTAGCGTATACTTGTGAAACTGCTGGATACTTCTACTTGTACCAAATCTTGTCCAGATGGGAACATTATCAAAGTGTTGTCCGCCCCAAAAGTGGAAAGGTATTGTTCTTTTATATCTATTGAGTATTAACTACAACCTGTTTTAACTCATATCTATCAAAGCGAGAGCAAAATTGCAAATACCCTAATAATATCTAGAATTTTTGCTTTTTAAATAAGTTAAAATAATTTATTGACAGTACTTAATCTCAACTTACTTCTGCATTGATGATATTTCAGTTAATTTTTATTTTTATATAAAAAATGTGTATGCTGATGTGGAAATCGCTTATATTTTATTTTTATTTTTTATTTTTAATAGTACATAGCACTCTACAATTCTAAGTGTATTAAGCAAATTTGAAATAATCGTGTTTTCAGCAGGTAGATATTGAAACAATTGCTAAAGAATTTCCATTCACAAGGTTTTTTGAAAATGCACCTCAACCATTATTCAAAGGTAAATCAATAGAAGAGGACCTGGAAATAGCAGACAGCTGCTTTAGATTCATAGAACACATTTTCAATGAGCTTGAAGAGTTCAGGGCTTTTGAACTGCTTCGTTCAGGTCTAGATAGATCAAAGTATTTGCTGGTAAAGGAAGCAAAAATTATCGCTATGACTTGCACTCATGCTGCTTTGAAACGGAAAGAACTTGTTGATATGGGCTTTAAATATGATAATATTCTTATGGAAGAATCGGCTCAAATTTTAGAAATTGAAACTTTTATACCACTTTTGTTGCAAAATCCACAAGATGGCTATAATCGGCTTAAAAGATGGATCATGATTGGTGACCATCACCAGTTGCCTCCGGTTATCAAAAATATGGCTTTCCAAAAATATTCAAACATGGAACAGAGCTTATTTACACGATTAGTAAGAATAGGAGTGCCTACAATAGACTTGGATGGACAAGGAAGAGCCAGACCAAGGTTAGTGATCTAGTGATATGTTTTTAATGTTTGTACAATTTTGCATTTATTTTAGCATTTGCAACCTATACAAATGGAGGTATAAAAACTTGGGCAACTTGTCACATGTCCAAGTTTGGCCTGAGTACTTAAAAGCGAATGCAGGCTTTGCATATGACTTTCAACTTATTGATGTGCAAGACTTTAATAATATTGGAGAATCAGAACCCAGCCCATATTTTTATCAAGTATGTAGATACATGTTAATGATATCTAAATATTAATATTAAACACTTTTTTTAGAATTTGGCTGAAGCAGAATATTGCGTTGCCCTTTTTATGTACATGAGACTGATTGGTTACCCTGCTAGTAAAATATCCATTTTAACTACCTATAATGGACAAAAACATTTGATAAGAGATGTTATAAACAGTAGATGTGCTGAAAATCCTTTGATTGGGAGACCACATAAGGTATGTAACTCACAATATTTTTTTATTTAGATTCATAGATATTCAATAAAATCATATTGATACTTTGATGAAAATATTTGTATTTTCAGCTCGCCAGTGACTTTTATCATTTTTAGAGTTAGGTGTGTGAAGTTTATGGATAAAACTTTTAAGAATAAAAATAATTCATAATGTCATAATTTTTCAGTTGTCAAAATAATGTTCATGTGCATGTGGCATAAAAGCTAAACTAAGAAAAACCTATTGTATTTTAGGTAACAACGGTTGATAAATACCAAGGGCAACAAAATGATTATATTATTCTTTCTTTGGTACGAACAAAAGCAGTAGGTCATTTAAGAGATGTGAGGCGTCTTGTAGTAGCTATGTCTCGTGCAAGGCTGGGCCTTTACATATTCGCAAGGGTTTCTCTTTTCAAAAACTGTTTTGAATTAACACCAGCTTTCCAGCAGGTAATTATTTTTCATTTTGAAGAAAATCCCAATTCTGCGCAGTATGGAAACCCAAAGAATACCTTTTAATTCTAGCTAACCGAAAGGCCAGTAAAACTACATTTAATCTTAAATGAGACTTACCCAACACAAAGGCGTTTAGATCAAGGACTATCAACTACACCAATGGTAGTGCATGAAATGACACAAATGGCTAACTTTGTCTACACATACTATATGGAAAGAGTAAAAGCTATGAAAAGTTATTACGAGGTACGCTGCATTTCATTGTTGTTTCAGTATACTTTTGACATAGTGTAATTATTATCAGAATAAGATATTTAGTTGTGGTAAAGCTACAAATTTTTTGGTATGTGCAGCAAACGCAGAAGAAATGGCAAAAACCAGGAGATGTAGAAATAAAAGATCATGAGAACTTCATTTCAATGCATCCTGGAGAAGACAGTGACAGTGATGATGAAAAAGATATTAAGCAAAAACCAGTACCAATTCAAGATGAACCAATTGAAGAACAACCAATCGAAGCCCCTGTTTCACCTGACGATGAAGCTGAAGAAGATAGAGTACAAACATTTGAGGACAATGAGGAAGATAACAACGAGGAAGAAAGTGAAGGAAATGTGGTCGCGGAAAGTACAGACAACAATTTTAATGAGGGAGAAGTAGAAAATGATGAATAAGCAAATGTGTCAAAATGTTTTGAGAAAATTTGACTAGTTTTGAAATTTATTATTGCACTTATTTTGTAAGTATTAAATAAATGTAAGATCTAAAGTATACCTATGATGTTTCAATAAATACTACCTTTAAATTCCTTGATTATTGCTTTTCCGAAATTTTTTCGTCCTTATCAATAAAATAAAAATTAAAAATCAAGTCCCTATGGTGACAAAATTAAATTTGTGTTTTCTGTCATAAAAATTGCCATATTTGGCTATTTTTAAATTTTTTGTATCCAAATTTTTAAAGTCTTAGAAGGAAAATTGAAACCTAAAATCTACAGTGCGTATAAATGGAGGAGGTGATTAAATTAATTTATGGTACATAAACCAAAGTGCATCAAGAATTTTACTTATGGCTGCGCGGCTCAGTCCTCGCACTTCTGAAGTAAATGCCCTGGAGCAGAGAGGATATCTTATTGGAAAAAAGATTGGTCAGGGATCATATGCTACCGTACACCTAGCAGACTATGTCGATGGCCCAGGAGGGAAGAAAATGCGTTTGGCATGCAAAATTTTCGATAAAGAGAAAGCACCGCGGGACTTTTTAGATAAATTCTTCCCTAGAGAATTAGATATTTTAACCAAAATTGAAAACCCTCATATAATACAAGTCCACAGTATCTTACAAAGGGGATCACGGGTTTTTATTTTTATGAGGTATGTATTGGAATAACCTACAAATTAGTTTTGCATAACGCTAGGATTAAGACCGTTTTGCCGTATGATTCAACATTCTTGCTTCTAACCCTCCATGCATATACAGTGTGCTGCTTGCGCCGCGTGTTTCATCACTATTCTTGGTCTCTATCTACGTCCTTGCTACCCACACACTAAACTTCTTTTCTTGATACGTTTAAAATACAAATTAGCCACTACAATATGCCCTTAATAAAATGTTTAATCAAATTAATTTACTCTACCTCTTTGATTATTCTGCATAGACTGTGCCATTTATTGTTAATAACGAAGAATTATCCGGTACTCCTTACATCACCACTTTAACGTCATATCTGACTAAAATTTAAATTTAAAGTTTTAAAGAGCTTCCAGTTTTTAATGTAAATCCCAAAAGGTTTTAAAGCTCGCGCCACTTTAAACAATAATCACTCAGCCGCGGGTAATATTAACTGGCTGCTGTTCAGCAAAACGGCGTGTTAATTTTTTTCGGGCTCATCTGCTCATTTTAAACTACATTAAAATAGCAAATTTCAGTAGCTTAAAGTAATTTGCAAATGTACTTTATTTAACCAAAAGAATATATACTTGTACTTTTGCAAATATTGTTGCTCTCTGTTCTCACAGACATCATTTTTACTAAAAATTCTCAATTAAGTCGCACCTCGTTTTCATAAAGCTAAATCAGTAAGCATATCTAAAATGGTTGCTTTCAATACTATTTAAAACCAGTCCATCCAATTGAATAGTTCGGTACCATGCATTATCTATAATCTTAAATCTATTCATTACAATTATGTTTATCTAAATTTTCTTTTACTTGCTGCAAAATCTCAAAAAATATTTTTTTCGTCATAAGTAGAATTTCTACCATTGGGCATATTCTTTTTTCTTATTAAAATGATCTTATAATACGAATGATTTTTAAATGAAATACAATAAATAAAAATATATATCTTTATATACATGATGCATTTTGCAAGTTTATATGTTTCCACAAAGCAATTCAACGGCATCATTGTCCTGCTTGATAAAATGTAATAAATCTATTTTCTTTATACCATAACTTACATCTATTGAAATTCCTTTTCACGTATGAAACACATGAATTGCCAAAACTGAATTCTGATAATCATGCGAATCGTTCACCGGAAATATTATTGTACCTCTCTTAGTACTCGAGGACGTTCTTTAAACAATGGCCACAAGAAACAATTTGTCGGCATCCAGAACAATTCGAAAATAAAGTATCTCAAACAAATGCGTAAAACTGCAACAATGTGGTGTAACAACTTTATATAGCTGCCGACATCGCCGATTGTCAAGCAAACGACAGTAGGCGAAGTCCTTCAAAAATCAATCAATTTTTGTTTTACCTCGAGTAAAAATGCCAGCCGATTTCTTAGAAGAATACAACCGCAAAGAATACCAGAAGCACCTAAAGCAAATTGTTAAAGAAACGAACAAGCTGTTAGGAACAGATTATAGTTTGATATCGTTTAATTTACTTCAATCGAAATCGTTGCTACAAATCCTATTGGATATTCTAGCAAAATTTTCACTAACCTCGCAATTCCCAGTGGAAGGTAACGAAAAAGCAGCTCTATTCAACATATTCATAGCTTTGAATAAGATCAAATATGACCCCCAAGATGTGTCTACAAAAGACTTCCGAGAAGGCGTTGTCAAAGGAGACCATAAAGTTATTTACCCAATTCTGCACTGGATTCTCACCAATCAATGTCTTGTGGAGAAGAGATCATATCTGTCGAAATTCATCCAAAAGATAGAAATTCCTGTGAATATTCAAGGGGATTCAGATTTCCAGATATTAATCAAAGAGTATGATAATCTCATTGAATATTTTTGGAATGTGTACAAGGATCACAAGCAACAATCTAAAAACGCCGACGAAGCCGAAGAGTTAGATAATGATATCGGTCTTATTAAAAAAGATATTAGCAACATATCATTTCGTCTGGAAACACAACGAGAAAAGCTTAGTGATGTCCCAAAAAAAGATATGCTGATCAGTCTCGCAAAAGTGTATCATGACAAGGTAAACAGGAAGAAAAGTGTATTGCAGCAGCACGAAGACGCTTCAAAATTGATTCACAATCTAGAAGAAACGAGAAAAACTTTACGACAAACTCTGGAAAAACAGAAGATAGCTAGACTTTTGAAGATCGACCCTTATGAGCAAGTTCAGAAAGAAATTAATATGAACAAGCTAATTTTTGTGAACCAATTACCAAGAGAAATACTCAATCACAAACGCGACTTCGATATTTGTGAACTAATAGCGAATGGGGAAAATCCCACGAAAGAAGATTTGGACATGTTCCAAAATAAAATCGAAAAGCTTGTAAAAGAAGTGCATAGATTGGGCATAACGAAATCTTGCACAAACGCTGAAGTAAATTTGGAAATATTTCACAAACACGTCGATGTGTTGAGTAACAAAAGGAAAGAAATTTCAGAATACGTTTGCCAACTCAAGCAAGAGTTAATAGATGTTGATTTGAACATATCCGAGGGCGTTCAAAAGGAATTCGACATTGTAGGAGGTGAAGTCCTCCATGGCGAAAAGTTGAAAGCGTATGTAAATGATTTGCGCGAGCAGAGTTTAACTTATAAGAAGCTGAAGCCCACTTTGCAAGGTGTGACAGAGGAATTGGCAGTAGCTAATCGTACCCTGGACATTTTGATTTTGTCTGAACCTAGCTTAAAGGATTCTTTAGACAACAAAGCTAAATTGCGTAGAGATTCTATGGAACTCAATGATATAGACAGCATTAAGGGACAGATTAAACTTCAGCTGAAAGAAATTGAATTCCATAAACTGCAGTTAGGCCAAAAGCGAGAAGAGTTGATGGCTCTGCAAGAACTTCTTCTATCGATTAGCAGAATATATTATGAAGATAAACAAGCATATGATAATATCGTTGGTGAGTTGAGTAAAGAAATAGCATGTTTAAAAGACGAAATTTCTTCGAAAGAACGTGTTATTAGAGAAAATCAGGAAGCCAAACAGAAGCTGACAAAAGAAATTAAGAGCAAAGAGGAGTTGTTTGTGCGCTTAAGTGAAGAATATATCAATACTTTTGGTGAAACCGATTCTGATTATCTTACGATGCAGGATATTCTTAAAGAAAGGGTTAAAGCTATCGAGCGCACTAATCTGATGTACCATGAAGAATTAATTAAAATGAGGAATGTTAGGAAAGAAAATGATGAGCAGGAAGAAATGATTTCTAAGGCTATAAATATTTTGACTTGTAAGTGAAGCTGTTGCTTGGTTGTTGTTTTGTCTTTAATGTTGAATGTAATAAAGTATATTTATATTGTGGCTATATAAGTTTTTACGATAACATTGATTAGAGCAATGACGGGGCAGGAAATTTGTATTGCGGATATGCACACAAAAAAAATCTGTTTGTAGCCTGAGGGATTGATTCATTGGATTAGTTAAATGAAAAAATTTGTAACAATCGCGTTCTTGTTCATCTAAGCTTCAAAAGTTTCCAATTTTTTGTGATTCTAACAAATATCAAGTTGAAAAACTTTACGCTCCAAATTCATTCCTTACATTGGCTACAAATTTTCATATAACTCATTAATTAGTCCTAGTCTAATTCTACAATCATGTATAAACTATTTTTGCTAAGTCACGTCTTAAGAGAGCAACGACAAAGGTGACACCAATAGAGTCAGATGAGAAAAATTATATAATGTAACCAGATTAGAACATGAAATGTATAGATGGAGATTAGGTCAAAAGTTAGAAGTTGGTCAGAAATAATGACTACCACAGCTTCATAACTTGCCTACAAGAGCAACAAGTACCGAAATATAGTAAAAATAAAAAAGAAACAGCCACAGTTGACAGGGAACTTGAAGGCGATCAACAGTAGTTAAATGCAAAAGACTGCAATGACAAGATCAAATATGAATGATATCAAGTTAAAGTTTGTGAAGGTTTTTCCAAGTTAAAAACAAATTTATATGAGCCTTATAAACAATGATAATGCAAATAAGCCCTCTCTGGCCTCCTGCCATATCTGTAACGCCATAGAGAGACCCATCGCTTATTTGAGAGTTAATGATTTATATTATTTATTTATTCATTTTTGGACTAGTTTAATAATCTGATTGACTTTCAGTTTTCCTGGACGATATTGTTGCAGCTACACTAATTTGAAATTCGATTTTATAAACAGTTCATAGGTGCGTCTCAACATCAACAACAATTATAAGTCCAGACACATCACTTCTATTCACTTAACTCTTCGTATTTAATAATCATACAGTTCTAATGAATTTCAACATTCAACCCTTAATAAGATCTCTCTATCTACAAAATTCGACAGTCTAAAATTACCTTAGTCGGTGCCAATAATATACACAGTATGTGTATAATGGACACAACTTCAAAAATGTGTTGCACTCTCAATATCTTTCACTCCATCAGCCTTTTGATATTATCAAATCGTTCATAAAGTAATTAATATTTTTAGGTATGCTGATAATGGCGATCTTTTAGATTTTATTAAAAGAAACGGAGTTGTTCCCGAGCAGCAGTCGAAACTGTGGTTTCGTCAAATAGCTAGTGGACTGCAGTACCTACACAACAAGAACATAGCTCATAGAGATTTAAAATGCGAAAACATTTTACTTTCAAGAAGATTCAATGTGAAACTTGCTGACTTTGGTTTTGCAAGGTTTTGCGTTGACTCGGAAGGACGCAGGGTACTAAGTCAAACGTATTGTGGATCAGCAGCCTATGCAGCTCCTGAAGTAGTGAATGGTACGCCGTACAATCCTAAACTTTCAGATGTTTGGTCACTAGGAGTAATCCTATTTATAATGCTCAATGCATCCATGCCTTTCGATGATTCTAATTTACGGAAGTTATTGAAAGACCAAATGACGCGAAATTGGGTTTTTCGTTCTCGGGTGAGAGACACGATCTCGTCAAGTGCTAAATCGATTGTTCGACATATACTAGAACCGGATATAACATTAAGACTCACTTTAGACAGGGTAATTACTCATGATTGGGTTAGAGCTCGTAAAGAACGCGGAAACACTATTATCGGTCGTTTGGTGCACTCGGCACCACCTCAACACCCACAAAATCAGAATGTGTCTCCTTCTGGCAGAGGCACCAACAACTTTCGTGATGAAGACAGCGATTCGGTTCCCGGTGACCACAAAAAACCTGAATCAAAAAAGAGTAATACGGCAATTAGCGTACCTGCAGAGACTGGATAAATTTGCAGTAGGAGTTATCAAATGTATATTGATTATTTATTCTCAACGAATGGAAATTTACGTAGAAATGAAGCAATACATATAAGAAGGGGATATATTATAAATTTATAATAAATAATGACATTAAAAATTGCAGTCCTTGTTTCATTTGTAATTTAAGCGTTTTCATTTAATATATTTGTTGTTCCATCAGAAGACTTAATTTATTTGCTGTATTTGAAAATGTTGCTCATTATAAAGCTATTTTATGAAAATCTCGGTGGTGATTATTAAGTGGAATATCTAACGATAATTCCACTTTGAGTAAATGTTTTGAAAGCTCCAATTTAGGCATTTCAAAAGAAATGCTTGAAATGAAAAGAAACCTTGTAATAGCAATGAATAAAACTAAACTATTTCTTATCTATCATTGCGCAGCTCTGTTAATATTTCTAATGAATCTTGCTCGAAAGACCATGTGTGGCCGACACATTTTTGATGCATTCAAACCAATTGAACCAATTTGAACCAATTCAAACTTAACTTTTCTAACCTATAAACTTTTGATTACCTTACTTTTCATTCTATTTGAAAAATCATTAAATATAAGTGGTCATCTTCCTTTAAGTTTAACTTTGCAGAATTACATTTACACATTCATAGAATGTCAATTATTTCGAATTTTTCTAAATAGAAACAAGTATTGCATGGTATCTCGCTAATAGTCAATATATTCCAATTGATTCCACCAATCCATTAAAACATAAAATCTTCGAAATAATGCTTATAGTGCTAGAATTTATATTTCTTTTGTATCATAAAATAAAATCTAAATGGGTTAGACGGTTTAGACCAATTTATAGGGATAATGAAAAATCGTTTTAAATTGAGGTTATAGCAGAATGATGTTACCGGATGTTACTATGGTTGCCATGGATACAACGGATACAACTTAAATGCTTTACTGAACAACCAGGAACAGGAGTGCAGTTCAGTTAAGCTCTTTAGCCGAGAATATCTTTGTAATCGTAATTGTTTTAATGTAAGCAATGCGTTACATTAAAATCAAGAAGCTAAAGTAGAATATAACTTTGTAATCTCTAAGTACCACACTTTGAGTAATCCAGCATTAAACCAATCCCTTTTATAAAAGTATTTGCTTGACCTAAACTGTCTTGCTGGAGCAAGTCTTGCAACTTTTGAAATATATACAAACTACTTTTTAAATGAAAATTAAAGCACTTTCTAATCAAGACGAAATTGTGCATCTGTAGGTTTTTTTATGATTTTTAAAATAAGTTCAAAAATAAAACCAAATTGTTTTATTTAAGCCGCAAAGTTTAAAATATTTGATATTTTTAAATTAATTCCGCTGGCACAAATTTCATCTATACAGCTCAAAAAACACCATCCATTAATTATACTTGCCGAAATGTCGAAAATCGGATGTAACTGCCTTAAAAACGCTAACATTTGTCAAAGTCTTATTCTAAAATATTTAGTTTTATATCACGTTATTTTTTTAAATGGTTTCGTCCTGATTTGTGAGGAAATATCTATTTCTACATCCGGAACAACTGTTTTTTAGTGTTGTCTGGACAACTTAATTATTACAATAAAATACAAGACCTATGAATAAGATTGTAAATAACTTCATTATGCGAAGCTAGCAGGGACATTTAACATGATACTGGGTGTTTGATGGCGGGCGGCTCACAAGTAGTGGGACGTAACTGCTAAACGTCATTAGAGCGTCATTTGTTAGTCGCATGTCATTTATGAATCAGGTGTGTTGTAGTGTGCATCAGATCCTTACACAACGACGATATCAATCAATTATTAGGCATATTGTTTAGTTTACACACTATTTTACCTATAATAACTTTATCAAAATGGTTGTAGTAAAGTTTGGATCGCATACATTTGTCACAGACAACTTAAAAACAGAAGCAATTAAACAAACAGCGTGTAACCTTTGGGTAAGTACATTCTATTGTTTCCTACATGCATGAATTCCTTTATTTTACTAGCTAGAAATCTTTACATAGTATTTCGAAATTCAAGGGTACTTAACTGTTTTTTAATATTTAATTCATGAATGCCTGTAGACTTAGTACACTCGCACTTACAGAATGTATTAAGCGTTGGAATTTATTCGTAACGTTTTTTGAAATACAAACAACGATTAATTTTAAGTTTAAATATGAAAATATATCATTAAAAATATTATCTATTGCTTGCCTCTACTGTTTCTCATCTTTCGGATAGAACATCCCATAAAAAACGCTTTGTCCTTGGAGGCAGTGCATGAATCAAATCAATTTGTGTTTTCTTCATAAGAAATAAATATCCCTACTGAAAATTATGAGTCATCGATCGAAACAGCTGATCCGAAGGAGCAATATCTGAAGAACAGGGGGCTGGGTTATGATTTCCAATTGCAGTGTTTGCAAGTACGTTTTCACTGGTTTTGAGACGTGCGCTCTAGCATTGACGTGCCCTTTGCTTCATTCCAGCCGTTTCTTCTTTGATGCATGACTCAAACATATCAATTGTAGGTAACGAACCCCAGTAATGATTCCGTTTGGATTCAGCTGTTCATAATAAATCCCGTCTTATTGATCTCACCAAATGTAAAGGTGGTACTTTTCTAAGTTTGGGACTATCCTAATATACCCACTTTTCATCACCAGTAACAATCCGTAAAACTTTTTCTTTTGTATCGTTGAAGCAGTAAGTCACAGGTTAAAATATGCCTTTCAACATCATTCAGTTTTAATTCGTATTCGATAAATATGTCTAGGACAACACGTTGAGACAAAAGTTTATAATTCGATATATCTTAATGAACGAGTAATAGATACCTGACAAAATTTTGGATTTTTAAAACTACGTCATTGGCAGTACATCCCAACTTCTATTTTTTGCACTTTCATTTGATGTCCCATCGAATGGCCTCGAAATAGTAATGTAAATTTATTTTTGTGGAAAATTAAGCATAAATAGGCTAAATAGACGAGTAATGATAATCACTACAATATTGAAATATGCATAACTTAATATGGTTTTTCTTTCAGGGTATTTCATGTGAGGACTTCTATCTGATTAGTAATGGAAAAATTGTATGTCATGAAACTGTATCGCATCCAATTGTACATGTTGTGCTACGGGTGTGTGGTGGAAAAGGAGGATTTGGTTCCATGCTGCGGGCCATCGGGGCACAAATTGAGAAAACAACGAACCGTGAAGCTTGTAGGGACTTGAGTGGTCGAAGGCTGCGGGATATAAATGAAGAAAAACGGTAAGTTTAAATGCCAGCCACTTGTTAAAGAGGCAGTTCAAACGGTTATTTTACAAATTTTAGATTAAAAAATTGGATATCGGCTCAGTCAGAACGAGAAAAGGAAGCCGAGGACCGGAAGCAGAGGAAACTCGAACGACTTTGTGTTGTACCAAAACATGAGTTCAAAGATGAAAGTTACAACAAAGAAAGGGCTAGCTTACCTGAAAAAATTGAAGATGCCGTCAGTCAAGGCATGAATGCACATTCGTCAAAATCTCAAAAGCGGCCTAGTGAAACACAATCAAAAAACAAGAAGAAAAGACCCAAACTATGGTAAGTGAGAACATTACTTTCCTACTCGTAAACGTTTCTATTTACTATAATTATAATTTCCCACTTTTAGGCTAGATGCTGACGAAGACGATTTAAGCTCTTCTGATGATGAAGAATCTGATAATGCAAACACATCATCAAAATCAGATTCTGAAAATTCAAAAGATAAATTAGAGAACTTAAAAGACAGCACAGATGTCTCAGAAAATTTAAAGGATGTGTCTGGAACTTCAACTATATCCAGTAATGCCTCTTCAGTAGCAGAAAATGCCTTAAAGAATAAAGAACACACGGCTGTCAGTTGCACATCTAGTAAACAACATACTGTACCAGTGAAATTAGCTTAATTTGTATTATAGATCATATTTAAGTATTATAAGAAAATAATGGTTACTTTAGAATAATTTTTATTGTAATTTATGACATTGTTAAATTAAATATTCATATTGAAAGGTTTGTAATATCTCATTGGTATTAAAATGTTCCTACATTCTCTTGCAAGCTTTATTGCAATAACAAATACTACAATACTCTTCAGTATTTCCATGCAGTATCTGTTGCTAACAACACTGTTGTATAATTTTATAAGGAAATCATCGTCATCGTCTTCCTCTTCATCATCATTTTCTGATTCATCATCCTTAGGGGCATCATCATGTTTTTTATCGTCTGGATTTTCTTTCTGTTCATCAGCCATTGAAATTGTTTAATGGTTGTACTTACTATGAATTTATTCCTTGCAGGAAATTACTTGTATTGGATGAATTATAAAAAAAATCTCAGTTTTTGTAAATAAATGTCATAATTCCAGAGTTGTCAAAAATTTGGTGAAATTCAAAATGTCTACGATCACTTAATTTTTATTTGTTTGTAAAATAAATGTTTTAGACCAACATAGCTCGTTGCAAGAAATATCGATATAATTTTATAAATAACATGTATTTTTGTCACAGCCTAAACAACTGGTGGTCCGCGGGAAATAAAATTAAAGAGTCGCAACAAAAAATGTTCTATTATCAAAATTTTGGTGCATTAGAGGCATAACACATGAATTCTTTATAAGTTTGGTGTTCTTTCATATAGTAATTTCTTGTCGAGTCGTACTCCTATTGTAGATAATTTACATGAATGGGCACTCCTAGTTCATATAGCCAGTAACTATGACCAGTTAACACTTATCTAAACTGCTTTTCATCTATCAACAGAATAATTTTGTGGTAAGTTTATCACAAAGTAACTTTGTATAATTATTAAGTTTAATATAAGAAAAAATAATGTCAAAAAATATGTTTTACTATCGTAAATTTTGCTTCAGAAATTTTCATCGGCCTAAGTTAATGCCAGTGAGGATGACAAGATCACTTTTTATTTGCCTCTTTCCTATTGTAAGTTGTCTACTTGAATTACATTCGGCCTAATTTACATCCAAACATACGTCCTGGAAAATTAAAATTAATTTGATCGTTTTAAAATCTATTGGCGTCTGTGATTGCGAAGACTGGACAGCAGTTCTTCGATTTTTGAGAGCGGCTCAAACGTATTTAAAATAAATCAATTTTGTATCCATTATAATGTATATTCAGACACCCAGATTTGAAAAAGTGTAAATATTTATACTCTTCTTCTATTGTATTTGTTTTGGCAAATATGAAAATGAAATGCAAACTAGATAATAAATAAATCTAGGACTCAGTAATTTATAACTTTACTTTACACATTTAAATATGCAGTCTGAAGTTACCGCTCCTCTTAATCAAGAAATAAATTTATTTACGAGCATCGATATACAAAAAACTAATTATTACATATATAACCTAATCACATCAGAAAATTGGGCAGTGTTTCTAAAGTAGATTTTGTAAAAACATTTTTGGAAATTTTGACAGTACTCTCTTTAACACAATATTTATATATTGAGGCTTGTTAGAAAGATAATTTTCTTATTAATTTTAGATCAGATTTAGCCAGACTTAGAACAAATTTCTACACCTTCGAAAGAACTGTATCTAGATCATTAATTGTCACGCAAGTGGTTAGAAGTTAACACTTTTGAATACACTAAAAATATTATGACACTATTTTTGTGCCTAAAGGTCTCGTGCTTAATTTCATCAATAAATATTAAAACAAACAGTGAAAGCACTAATGAATTCTGCAGGTAAGAAAAAAATAGCAACCCTGCAAAAATTTGTTTTTCTTTACCCGAAAAAAATGCAATTCATAACCTTGAACGCCTCCTTATCGAAAACTTTTTTATGCGCATTTGGTGGGATTTTATGTGATACGGTCGCCTATATATTTTTTATTTAGTATTGTTTCCATTAGTAGTTTACTTTTGAAGGAAGATGGATATTTCGTTTGCGATTTACTTTTTACTGTTTTTTGTTTTCATCAGCGATGACACTTTAAAATGTATTTATGGAGCATTACAGTTTGTAAAAAATAAATTTTCAAAGATTCCTATTTCAGGTTTGGCCAAATTCGATCCAACAACTCATAATAATTGGAAATTACTTCCTGAAATTTGTGGACAATCTATGTTAACTGACAGAATAATTGGTGGGTCATTAGCAAGCCTAGGCCAATATCCTTGGATAGCACGATTAGGTTTCACAGTTGATAATCCCGGAAAAGTTGTACCGATATATACATGTGGTGGATCGGTTATTAATGAGAGATACATTTTAACCGCTGCTCATTGTACTACAAATTTGCCTCAAGTCAAAACTGTTCATGGAAATGCACAGCTAAAACTGTAAGCATTAATAGACAAATTAATATTTTATCCAATTATTAAAAATTATTAATGATGGTCAAATTTGGCCACTGAGTAAAAAATAATTTCCAAAAAAGCTCTTGATTTCTACGTGTGCCAACCTATGTTATGAGATCTTGCTGATGCTGAATTAAATTGGTCAAAATTTAGATTTTCTAAACGTATATATATATATATATAGTTGGAACGTCAAAATATACGGTTTTTCACTAACCATGAAGTTTTGTAATATGAATTCGTGAATAAAGTCCTTCTTCAGAATTAATACTATGAGTACTGCTTTAATCCTGCAGCAACAAGTTCTTGATTTTTGATTTTGTAATCTCCATGTTTTAAATATCGACTTTTTTACATTTTACGTTTCAACATTTCCGTCCACAATATCTTATACAGTATGTTTATAGTAAGCATGTAAATTTTCGAGAATGTTGAGTGTAGACAGATATTTTAATCTTGGTTAAAATCTAAATTTTAAATAAATTATTCTATAGTTTTAGATGGTATAATAGCTACATTTCTAACTAACATGAATAATGATGCATTATTACAAAATATAATATTGACGACTATTGTTTTAGGAGCCATATACTTTTAGGGGAAAACATTGTTTCTACTAATATTGATTGTTTCGGAGATATTTGTGCAGAACCTGTACAAATATTTGAGCCAGAAGCTATAACAACGTATCCTAGTTTCACACGCTATAATTTGAATAATGATATTTCTTTGGTGAGAACAAACAGAAAAATAAATTTAAATGGTACTTTGCAAACAGAACATAATTTTTAGCATATTATTAATATGTTGCTAATGTTTAGGTTGGGTAGGTCCAATATGCTTACCGAGGGGACAGCAGCTAGCAAAAAACTATACAGGTTTTTTATATATAAAACAAATCTGCTATCAGTCTTAACACGATCTAATTATAGGTGTTGTAATGGAAGTTGCAGGTTGGGGAACCACTCAATTTACTAAAGTAAGCGACTATTTAATGACAGTCCACATACCAGTAATCCCAAGACAACATTGCAAAGAAGCTTATAGTGACGACATTATTTTTTCAAACAACAAAATTTGCGCTGGTGGTATACCAGGAAGTGATTCATGTAGTGGAGATTCTGGGGGTCCAGCAGTAATTGTAGAAGCAGTGAGTGGTCCTCCAAAATATTATCAGCTAGGTATCGTATCCTTTGGTCCAGATTCCTGCGGAAAAGATGTACCTGCTGTCTATACCAGAATCTCAGCGTTTATGAAATGGATTTTAGACAACTTAAAGCCATAAAAATATTAATAAACGATTTTTTTTATAATACGAACTGCTTTATTCTATTTCATTGAGAATTTGTCAAGAACAGCACACAGTGTCTACATACTTGTCTTAGAAAGCTTTTGTTTTGGTCCTAATATGTAGAAGCTGTGTTCTGCATTCTACAGGAAATTTAATAGTTAATTAACAACATATTACAATCCCTTAATAAGTACACAAGAAAATAGTCTTTACTGTTGAGTTGTTGAGCAAAAAGTCCTTCTTAGCTTTCTTGATTTGGGGAACTATCATACTTATTGAGCACTAAGTTTCGACACTTACAGAAAAACTGTCTCGACGCAGCTACTGTATCCACTTTGAATCTAACCGTTCGTTAAGCCATACTAGACTGATCAATAAGTTATCGATTCGATAAGAGAAGACGTTGCTACTAGCCTTGAAGACGATCCACGTCAGAGACATCCAAAAACAGCAACAAGATATCGTACTGGAAAATCGCCGATTGACTGAAAGAGCATTTTGACTATGGCTAAAATCCATGGATTAAAGTTCGAATTGTTGGAGCAGCTACCGTATTCACAAACAGCTTCCATCTGTTTCCAGATTTGGAAAATTCATGCCTAGAAAACGTCTTTTTTCAAATGACGAGATCATAGCAAATGTTGAAGCGTATTTTACAGCCCTTCCAACTTCTCACTTCAGGGATGGAATTCATATATTGGAATCTCGTTGGAATAAGTGCATTGCTTTTCAGGGAAAGTATTCTGAATAATAAACTGTATTTCAAACCATAAAATTGTGTTTTTCATATCGAACCACAAATCTCATTTAACAGCCTAGTAAGTAAGCCTACTTTAATTTGAGGGTAAAGCCATCGTCATCCTGATATCCTTTTATGACTTCGGACTTAAACAGAGAATTATCATTTAAGTAGCAATTGTGACCCGTCAGAAGTCACAAAGTCGTTTTCTGTGCCTAATACAAGGATCGTCTCCAATCATTACTTATAATAAATGGTATTAATATTGGACGAATCACTATCATTCGACAGTTTTCCCTATCTGAAAATGAAGAAAATGAACTGCAATTCTACTAATTGTAGCATTACAAGATATATGTAATGGTATAAATTCCAAACTCTTAACTGTATCATCAGTGGTAACATAGTGGGTGTATTTAAAGGTTTATTTTAATGCAAGCAAATCTAAAAGAAACATGAAAAATTTTAGCAAGAACAGCTGCGGAGAATTGCTAATCTGAAGGCAAATCCAAAAATTTACTTGCATTTGAGTTTTTATCTATAAATTCACTTTGTGCAATAGAAAGTAATGCGAATATGTTGTTTGGATCATTTTATGAAAATTATGTGTTTACATTTTTCCACTGAAGACAATATACAGGGTGTTGCAGAATTAATTTCCAATACTTAAACCACATGTTAAGAACGCCAATGTGACCCCGACCTGGTATTTTCTAAGTATAAATAAAAATGTTGAAAAGATGGCTAATTTGGGACTCCTGGCATAATTGAAATGAAGCCGATAGATCATGCTGGGTTAAAGAATATTATGCAGATACAGGGCACCGTTATTTCTGTAATCATCACAATCAAACACGTCGTTAGATCCTTCAAATCGTCGAGATTAAATTTTTTCATGAACGTAAAACTGTTTTTATCAAAGAGAAACAGAAAAAGAACATAAATAACCATTGAAATCAAATTTAATAGCTTCGCGTTTTTTCCAAATAATTTGAAACAGAACGTGACCTCGAAAAAAGATCGCTTTGTATCACTATCTTCCACCGCAAGAAAGACGATTACATCGTACATCCAAACTAACGTCACCTTTATCTTTATAAAAACACTAGTATCGTAATCATAAGTCGTTGGATTTGTCAAAATCACATAATTAATTTTTTTCATAAACGCAAAACCTTCCTTATGAAATAGAAACAGAAAAAAGAACATAAATAAATTAATTCATATTTGTAAAGTAAAAATTAGCCAGTAGAAAATTGCTATAATACGTCTTTGTCACTGGCAAATTGCATTTATTTTACATTTTTAATTTTAAATCTAAAGCGACTTAAGTTTAACGCATAAGAGTAAATTTGTGACCCGGTTTAACACATATCGACACAAGGGGCAAATAGTCTTGGAGGAGCCGGGAACGTAAATAATTTCAAATAAACTATAATAATTATACGAAGAATGGAAAAATTATTAAATATTATTATAAAATTGGCGTTGAATATCGAATCAAATAAAAACGCTAGTAAACAAGTGGAGCTTCTCTTGCCTCTGTGGTTGTAATTTATTGCACTGTTTTTTTGTAGGTTTTAGAGTAGTCTAGTATGCGCTCTCATTTATATGATTTTACCCTCTATAAAAAGAACGTTTCTTTCATATTTCGTATTTAATAGGTTCAGGTGACTTACATTTTAACAAAACTTTATTCTTTAAATAAAGTTTATATCTTTCAAGTTTAGTGAACTTGAATTATCGTAAATAATGAATAAAATACATCGAAATGAAAATATAAGTTAAAAACTGACCACACATGTGCTCCTTGTCTTTCCTCTTCAGTTGGAATTTAATAAATTATTAACTTTTTTCACTTGTCTGTATTCCTTTTCAACAAGGTTTTTTTATTATTTTCATCTGTTCGAGTTCAGGTGCATTAAACGTAGACCAGAAGAGAATTCTTTAAAATAGCAATAAAATTCGTCTGTCTTCGACTAACGACGTCATAGGGAATTACACCAGTGGCTCTTAACATGTACATGTAATTAATATCTCTGTTACTAATGATGCCCGAAAATGCAAACAAAAACTTATCGCCTATTATTTCTTATATCTACTACCCCTTTAAGTTTTGTAACTTAATTCTGAAATAGGCTGTATACGGAAGTAGTAATGATTTACTTTTGTTATTCTGACTATACCAAAACATTATACTGCCATGTTTGATTTGGAAAAAGTGATGGATAGTTTTCGTTTGTTAAGTTTTAGAAGTATATGCCACTATTTTTTTTTAATTTTCAGCTTTACGTTCTTCTTCTCTCGTTCAACCACATAAGGTGTTGCGTCCTATCGGGGCGCTGAAGGGAGAGGGTGGTATCCCTACTACTTTCTCATAGGTTAGGTATAGAGATAAGTTTAGTTTTAGTGTTAGTGTTAAGTATGCAACTGTAAAGAATAGTAATAAGTATTTGTAAGCCCTTGTACATACCATTGGGAAGTGATTAAAAACAATAATATACAGTCCACATAGTATTATTGGCTTGATCGTATTAACGCGCATGAGGTGAGTAATTTCGATCCTTGCTTCATTTTTGGTCTTCCAGTTGGATAACACACAAGGGTATCATAAAGGATTCCACTAAAAATATTTCGTTTACACCAATAATTCGTTCATAAGTTTAAAACAATTGGTATATGATTAGATGGCCCAGTATCAGTTTTTTTAGTGCTCAACCAAACGTGCTAATGTTAGCTTTACTCAAGCTAAATTAGTTAAGAGGAGATTGCCAAGACTTTACCTTAATGATACTCCATACAACTTGTGTGAATAAACAATGAGTACAAATCTGAAAAAATTGCAATTATAGGAGCTCTACTGGAAAGATAACTTAAGAAGAGAAGCATATAAAGCTTGTGGCAATGCGCTCTTATATGATCTGCAACAATCGGATTTGTGTAATTTCCAAACTTTATTTTGCTATCTTATTTATAAGCATCATTACCAAATGAGGAGCTGAATCAAAAAATAACAATTTATTTGTGGAAAACTATCATATAAAAATATTTTACCAACCAATGTCATCGTTATACTGCAATTTCAATGTAAACAGTAACATATGAGGCAATTAACGATAATTTATTACTATGTTTAACGAAATACTTGAAAATTAAACGTCATACACGTTGAACGGCGGTACATAGTAAACAAAAACGAAAACATTTAGAAGAAGTGCTTGCATTTGTTTTACTGTACTTGTAGGTGCCGGAGGTGTTCAAATATCTTTTAACAATCCGGTAAGACAAAGCTATTGGGTTTTCCAAGGCAGACTGCTACTTGCCACTCTGGTCAGAAGATTAAACGAATCAGTTAGACAACGCTAGTTCAAAGTATAAGAGCAACAAAAAGCGATTTATATTTGTGTGAATAAAAAATGTTACGACATGGAATTAATTTATGGACATTTAGTGTATTTTGCCTGATTTTTCACATTAGTTATGCACGTAAGTAATTTTTTTACAAACAAATTTTCTTAAACCACTGCATTATTTGCTTCACTATAATAAAATAACGCTAATTCTTTTAAGAAGGTTACAAGTCATTTAACTATGCATGGCTGCGTGTTCTATCATTTGTTTCTTAATTAAAAACCACTATATTATGGACTATTCCTATGGTTTAGCTGTGAAAAATTAAAAATATTATCAATGTATGATGTACATAAATATACATGATGATACAATTATCTGAATATTAATCGTAGATAGGAATGGGCAGTTAAATATTTGAAGCGCTATTATTCAAATGCAGTAATTTATGGAGTAGAAACGCAACTTGTTAAGTTTTCAACCAGACGGTTTGAATTTAAAAATGTGTGGTAGCGATTTCCTCGGCTCAACAAAATTGTTCATATAATTGTTCATATTTTATATATACACAAATATTTGTTTCTCCAAAATTTCTCGTGCTCCACATTTAATTTGATTACCATTTCACCCAGTAAATCACAGCATTAATCAAAGTTTATATCGCACTCTAAGGTCACAAAATATCGTTTGTTGATGACGAACACCACATTAAAACTTGATGTAGATAATATAATTCGGTAATAGATCAGCAATGCTTAAGTGGAATTAGCTTAAGGCAGAATGAATTACTTTGGGATTTTCCAGACGCGATTCCGTTCGATTTGAAAATTGATTTCTTTGACTTTCTTATAATAAAAACGTTTACTTAATACCGTTTTTAGTTTTGTTGAGCAATTCTTCAATCAAGGCTATACCAATCCAGATTTGCACTAAAGGTGTTATTGAACAAGTAAATTTTGTAGAAAAGCTTCATTTATATGTAACGAGAGTAAATAGATGCAGTAATAAACGTGTTAAATTGAAATCTGTCAAAAAATATTTCGCAAAAATGTCACTTTAGCACTATTGTTTCATATTCAACTTATTGCATTTTCTGCAAGTAAATATAGTCATTTTTTTAAATATAGTTAAAAATTCAAACTGCAACAAAGTGACTGACTGACTGACTGACTGACCTGCTGACTCACTGATTGACTGACTGAGTCACTAACTGACTGACTGACTGTCTTATCAACGCCCAGCCTACACCGCTGAATCGAAGACTGACATTTCTTGGTCACATTACCTTTTTGTCTTAGAATACGAATAAGAAAGGAATGTTTCCTTTTCTAAAGTGAGGGTTGAATTCGTTTTGGATTATCTCAAAAAGAACCCAGTTATACTATGAACTTTTTATATACATTATACAAACTCTGAGAACCAAATATGTAGCTTATAAGCAAGTTGTTAAAAGTTTCGATAATGAATCTGGCTAAATATTTGTTCCAAATACACCAGTTTTAGGACTTAACTGTTATGTCTAGAGAGTTAAGCCAAAGCACTAATACAAGTTCACTTTAAAAGTTCTACATCTGTTGAATAATATTACAAACAGCTTCTTAAAATTTCAATCAGGATGTAATACTTAAAAACATAAAATTAATAAATGTCTATATGCCATAATTTTGCACAATATTTTAGTCCGTACGTTTCTCATTTCCAGTCACTTTCCGATTAGGAAATGGATTGGGCAAACCATTTTAGATGGAATCCTATTCATCATGTGCTAGTATATAAATCCATTGTACTCTTTCTCTCTCCAAAAAAGTTATTTTTCCCTTATTTATTTCAAACAAATTTCTGCAAATATTTTTTGAGTTTTACTTAAGGTAATGAACGACAATCTGAATTTACAACACTGCATTATAACTTTTAATGTTCGCTATGCAAAATGTCTTAAAGACAACCATCAGTTGTATCATTTTATAGTAATCATGTGATTTCTTCGCTTAGCCGCAAATAAAAAATGTATATGAATAATTCTCCAAAAAACAAACATTCTAATGAAGTCTTTAGCCAAAAATGTCTGTCTCAGATAACAAACAACTCTATTTAGTGTAATCATGTATAACTATAACCAAGTGCTTTCAAATAATTTATTCTTAATTTTAATGTAAAACAGTGTTTCAATCATTTTTTGAAACTCAGAATGATGACGTTTTGTTTATTTTTAGAAAATTACGAGACCTGTTTTCTGGGGACTACTGCTGGTCAATGTGTAGTCATCGATCAATGCGGACCGTTATTTCAAATATTGACAAAGAAACCAATTAGCAACGCTGATAAACTTTATTTACAACAAGTGCAGTGCGGCTTTCAAGGAAAAGTTCCGAAAGTTTGTTGTACTCAAACAACCAGCCACCAGCCATCGACTACCAGCCCCATAGAGGCTCCATCGTCTCCTTCAAATCAGTACATTTCACCGCCCGACAGCAATTTATTACCTCGCGAAAACATTTGTGGCGCTGATAACCAAGATAGAATTGTGGGAGGACAAGAAACTGCTTTGGATGAATTCCCATGGTTAGCTCTTATTGAGTACAGAAAACGTAAGGTTAATAACATTTATACGCAACGCAAAACCTGATGCAATTTTATTTGTAGCAAAGGGAAGCGGTTTTTATTGTGGCGGAGTATTGATTAATGAAAAATATGTGCTAACTGCTGCTCATTGCGTAAAAGGAAAAGACTTACCCAAAACTTGGACTTTGTATGTAATCACATGAATTCTGTACACATAATCAGTTTATAGAAGCCTTTTTGAATTTAAATATGATTCCTTTACTAGGTCGAGCGTTCGCTTAGGAGAATATAATACTTCAGCCGCAGAGGATTGCCTTAGTAATGGTTTCTCTTTGGAATGTTCACCTGAACCTATAGATGTCCCTGTTGAAGAAAGAATTGCTCATGAAGAGTACAATCCATTTGACAATAATCAGTATCATGATATAGCTTTGCTTAGGCTATCTTATGCTGTACAGTATTCAGGTAAAAAAGAGTAGGTTTGTTCTAGAAGCATATTTTGCACACTTTCATCGCCACATTTTGAGGCATAGGTTGATGCGATAATCTTTGAGGCTTAAACACATTTTTTTACACATGCCATATACTAGTTATATCTTCTAGGACGACTATTATAATGGACAGTATATTTACTAATTATGTAAAATAATTGGCCGTTATTTTAAACAGTCGGTAGTTTTTTATTAACTGTAAAATATAGTAGGAAACACTTCTTGATTTCCATTTAAACAATTTGACTATAAGAATTATGTGATTTCTCAACTTGTGCTTATATAT
>JAWQRO010000066.1:0-63490 GCA_033557835.1 Helochares maculicollis | reverse complement strand
ATTTGGCCAATTTGGGACTCCTGGTATAATTAAAATTATGCCGATAGACCGTGCTGGGTTAAAGAATATTATACAGATTCAACGGCACCGTTATTGCTATAAAAATATCGGCATCACAATCAAACACATCGTTAGATCCTTCAAAACCTCGAGATTAAATTTGTCATGAACGCAAAATCGTCCCTATTAAAGAGAAACAGAAAAAACATAAACAACCATTGAAGTCAAGTTCTATAGCTCCGCGTTTTTGAACCATTTAAAATAGAACGTGACCTCGAAAAAAGATCGCTTTGTATTATTATCTTCCGTCGCAAGAAAGATGATTACATCATAAAACGCAAACTAACGTCACCTTTATCTCTATAAAAATTCCGGCATCACAATCAAAACAAAGCGTTAGATCCGTCATAATTACGAGATAAAATTATTTCACGAACACACAGCCTTCCTAATAATATAAAAACAGAAAAAAGAACATAAACAACCATCTAAGTAAAATTTTATTCGAGCGCGTTGATATTAGAACAGGAAATCGAACGTGACCTCGAAAGAATATCGCTTTATATTACCGCCTGCAAAAAGGGTGGTTACATTATACATCGCAAACTTAAACAATAACTTAATTGTCGACATTCTTTAAGGCTAAAATTCGATGGCTGCGTAAATACGATGGACTACAGTCAATTTCTATCACAATTAATAGTGCAAATTCATGTTATTGCGACGACAGAAAAACATGCACCGCTTCTCCTGCGTCTGAGGTTGTAAATTTATTGCGCTTTACGTTTTTTGATGGGCATCCGCTTTCATTTTTATCACCTTATTTACAATAAAATGATGGTTCTTCTTGTTTCGTGATTAGTAAGTTCAGATGATTTGCATATTAGTAAATATGTCTTTCTTTGAACAAAGCATAAAAAAAGTTTAGCTAGCTTACGTAACAGTAAATAATGTATGAAAAACAAATTGAAATGAACGCAACCCAACCAAACATGTGGCGCTTGTTTTTCGTTTTCGGTTGAAATTTATTGGGCGTTTAACTTTTTTCGCTCGTCTTTATTTCTTTTCAATGAAGGTTTTATTATTATTATTGCATCAGTTTCAAGTCTAGATGCTTTAAGCGTAAACAAGAAGGTGATTCTTTGAAATGCCGATAAAATTCGTTTGTGTACAGCCGACGACGTCGTGATTCCAACAGTGGTTCCTAACATGTACATGTAATTAACATCTCGGTTACTAATAATACCCCAAAATGCAAACAAAAACATATCGCTTATTATTTCTTATATCTACCACCCCTTTAAGTTTTGTAACTTAATTTTGAAACAGGCTTTAAAAGTTCTTTATTAAAGTTTTAATGAAAATGTTACATTCCTGTTTTCTCCATAACTATTTTTTTTATATTTTAACATTTTCATATAATGTGTGTCAGAAGCATAAGTTGACACTAAATAACACGTATACAAAATGTTTTTGTTTTCGCATGAAATCTAAATTTAAACATTAAAAATGGCAACGTTTCGCACTCTATTACAAGGGAGAACGCTTCAATACTCCTCTTTTGAAGGACAAAATAAAAATATTGGTAATTGGTAATTAGGATTACATTAGACTAGGCTCAGCTCAGCTCAGCTATTTTTTGGCCATTCAGCTTAGATAACAATAGACTGTTTTGGCTGATTCTTGCAAAAGTGAACAAAGATCGTCCAAACATAGTTTTCACACAAAAAAAAATCAAAAAATGCAGTAAATAGAATGTATGCGGAAACCCTAAGAGGACATTGCAGTTAATTGCTAACAATAACCTACAATTTCTTAATGTGATATTTCATACCATTGATCTGGAAACGAAAAACGGTGTCAATTTTTGGTATACTTTGTACTTTTTAAAAGTCTAAATTTTTAAGAGTTTACTCTTTAAGTTACAATATGTTTGTAAAGCAACCGGTGACAACTTGCCAAAACGTCGAAACAATGATGAATTAAGTAATCTCTCATCCAGAAAATCCAGTTTCCCGCAACAACTCATTAAACATTAATAAATTAAAAATTGCTCTTTACTTATAGAATAATCCCAATAAAAAAATCAAAGAGTCCTTTATTAAAACTTTTATGCGAACGAGCTTATACTTAAACTCAATTAAAGTTCCATAGCTTGCTTCCAACTAAAATAGTTTTAAATCCGAGTTGAATGTACATATTAAGAACCAATTTCGCGGCTATAATTGGGACCAAAAAAACACCTCTCGGCAATCCCAGAAGAAAAGGGCTTTCATGAATAATTCTACTGTGCTCCTACCCCAACAACCTCGGTCTTTAAAATCGCGGAAACATTGAGTGTTTTATTGGTTTTTTAATTAAACGTCAAACGGGACGAATGAAAAGCGTTTTTCAGGGTACTCCGTAATTACTGTTTTCATATTTCGATTTTCTCTTTTCTGTATAAATAATGCCAAACATGAATGAGAGTGATAGGTTTCCCCTCCATTCAACAAAACGCTTAATAGCTTTGAAGCGAAGTTAGCACAGATTGTTACATTGCAGTGTGGTCTGAGAATGAGAATTTCTAAGCATATTTTTTAACAAAATTTTGTCGGAGCTTGAACGATGATTAAATAATGTCATCTTAAGTATTATCGAACTGTTGGTTGCTTTTGAAATAAATGTTGTGACCCACAGTATAAATTTAGCATTAGCACAGCGTTAAAAGAAAATTGCGGTAACAAGTCGCTTTCCAAAGGTCACGGAAATTGTGAATTGTCTTTAATGAGGTTTAAGATATCAGAGCAGTAAAGCCTAATAGCAAGCAATTTTGTATGCTTTTACCATAGATCTCTGTTTTCAGGCCATAGTGCTCCAGAGATGATATCTGATTTAATTTGGAAACCATCGATTACGGGCGGAAGTTGAGCGGTAAAGAGCACGCAGAATTTAATTTTGCTATTGTTTGCCGTCAAACTATCAGACCCTCTTTTAACCCTGTCGTGTCTCATATCCTAAAACTAACGCAACGGGGGCAGTAGTCCTTCCGAATAACAAACGCCCCCGTTTAATATCCCAATAACAAAACGTGTGTAATACCCGAGAGATTTGGCCAAACAGTAAACTGAATAACAGCGCTTGGGAATGGTCTCAGCTTACAATATCCTTAACCCTCTACTTTGCTTTGCTTTACTCAGGTTCTCGGCGGGTTTCTGTTTCGCCGTGGTTTATGCAGCCCTCCTGACAAAGACCAACAGGATATCAAGGATTTTCAACGCGGGAAAGAGGTCGGCGAAAAGACCCAGCTTCATTTCGCCCAGGTCGCAACTTATCATTTGCTCTGGATTAGTCGGAGTTCAGGTGGGTCTGCTTGTTTTAGATTATCCTGATAATGGTGTTTGATAGTTTTCGATTAATATTAATTTTGTTTGGATTGGGATTAGGGGGTGACACGTAGAGTTGAAGTGTAAATGATGTTGTAGGAATGTGGAATATGTGTGTAGTATACGAAATACAAAATTAACTCTCGTCCGTTTTAGGTGCTCATCAATGGTGTTTGGATGATCATCTCTCCAGCTAGGGCCATGCATCATTACCCCACTAGAGAAGACAACCTCCTGATTTGCTCATCCTATATCGACGCTTCCTATATGATAGCTTTTACGTATCCTATATTTCTTATAATAATTTGTACTGTCTATGCAGTATTGACGAGAAAGATTCCAGAGGCGTTCAACGAATCGAAACATATAGGTAAGTAAATAAGCTCACAAATGTCATTTATGTTGAATGTACAGAATATAATTCAAAATGTTCTCCAATACTGGGTACTCGCATTTTACTGATAATATTTTTCAGTCGTGATGAGTTCATCCAACTATATTCGCACACCATTGCTCGTGCTATATCCGAGAGGCCCATTAACAAAAAATGGGTATTTTATGACGAAAACATCACAATATGTAATGGCTCTATGCCACATAAATTTCACCATATCGGAGCACCATTGCGCTTTAGTTAGCAGCGTATTAAAAATGTATCTGAAAAATTTTATTTTCGCATTAGAGAAAGATACATGATATTGGGGATATCCCATATTCTAAATAATAGCTCCAATTAAATTTAAATCATTACTTTGCATTATTGTTCCTTTCTCGGTGAACAAAACTTTAAGCACTCTTCTCAGGACGAATACTAGAAATATTCACCGTCCACTCTCAGAGAGTGGTGCAACGCGGAGGCAGTAGCTGTAAACAAGAATCTTGTCAAAAAGTACTTATTAGTAACAATTTCTTTTAAGTTTTGCATGCTTGCTATGATACATCCTGAAAGCTTATTGCTTGGTGTCGTATTTCCGATTGTATAAAAAAAATCATTCCAAACATAAATGCATTACATTTAAAAACATTTCAACGGATTCTACTTTTAAGCAGAACAAGCTTAGCAACACTAGCACATATTTGAAAATAAACAAGTTACTTACAAAATTCATCCGTTACAAGTATATTTATTTATACAGAAACAAACATAGTTATATTACATAATAAAAGAACGTTATAATATAAAATGAGTGCTATAAATATTCTTCAAATGTGAAGACGAATACTTATAGCTAGTTGAGGAAAAACAAGTTGATACAAATTTTGAATGGAAGGCGTATAAGAAACTTATGCATTCAAACATTGAAACAAACACACGTCTTTAGTTTATTATAACTAATAACATAAATAAAGTTTTAAGTAAAAAATTCAATTTTTAAAAAAATAAAGCTAATTTTGACCTCTTCTTCGACTAGTGCCTAAATGAAAGTAAAACAAATGATGAGCAAGGAAAGAATATAGAAGCATATCCGATTTCTCTAATCGGTGGAACTGGATAAAAATAAGTTGAATCTTGGCTCCAGATAGAAATATCCAGCGCGTGGTCTCCACAATGGTAGCTGCAAAACTGAGAACAATACCAAGTGATGAGCAACGAAAGGATATAGAAGCACCTCCGAGCTACCTATCCATCCAAACTGGTTTGAAAATAAGTTGAATCTTGGTTCCACATGGAAATTTCTAGAACACGTAGTTGCTCCTGCAGCCTAAGCATATCCAATTTCTCCAACTGCCGAAACCAGACTACAAAAATCTAGTTAAGTCCAATCGTGAATACAAAATTTTGATCAGAACGAAAGAGAGTCGATCGGTTGATGAACAGACAACCTTCAAGGATGTCAGACTTAAATCAATCAGATAGGCCCACTCCTTGAAAGGGGTATGTGGCTCCGAAATCGCTCTTTGGCCCTAGAGACACCTTCAGAATAAAAAGTACCTACATTCAAAGAAAGAAGGCGATCCACCGAACCGACCGAATTCTCTTCCATTCCAACCAAATTCACCCTTCATCCACAAATCAGGATAATCGAGATACATACGAGTCGTAGATGTAAGCAAGTTAAAGATGGTTATGTTGATTCTTCTATGATGATTCAAATTATAAAATCAATCTAGTCTATTCTCTTCTTCTGCCGATGCTAAAACTAAAGTAAAACAGGTCATGAGCAAATAAATAATATAGAAGCACCTCCGAGCTCTCTTACCATCGAAACTGGATCGGCACTAAGTTAAATCTTGGTCCCAGATGGGAACTTCCATAGCCCAAGTTTTTTATAGCGGCCGCAACAAAGTTGAAGATAAAACTAGTTATAGTGGAGGAAAGGATATTTAAGCACATCCGATCTCTTTAACCGCCGAAATCATAATGCGAATAAAATGATTCGGCCCTGATAGAAATTTTAAGGGCGTCTGATTGTTCTCCATCGGCGCTAAAATGAAAATAAAACAAGTGGTAAGTGAGGAAGGAATATAGAAAGACGTCCGACCTCTCTTACCTTCTAAATTATACTGATAATGTGTTGAGTCATATAGCGGATGCATATTTGCAGACCACGTGATCTCTTCTATGGCCGAAACGGGTCGAAGTGGGCCAAAGCACATCCGAGCTCTCTTACCATCGGAATTAGACTGAGAATATATGAGTTATAGCAACAAATGATTTCCAGATCACGTGATACTCTTCGACGGCCGAATTAGACTTAGAATGTATTGAGTCATAGTCTCAGATGAATATTTCCAGACCACATGATCTCTTCAACGGCCAAAACAGACCGAAGCACATCGGATCTCTTCAACCTCCGAAAGTAGACGCGAATTATGATATAATCCCTAATGGAATTTTCAAGGTCTTCTGATTCCTACGTCGGCCGCAGCAAGTTGAGAATAAAACAAATTTTTAGGCTTCTATTTAAAAAAGTTGGCTTTAATTTTACGGTTCGATCATTGGAAAACGATGTTAAAATTTCTTTAGACATTCATTAACACACAACATAGAACAATGTGAAACACAGGAGCACACAGATGAAAAGACGTTTCCAATTTAGATTTTAAAATTTCGTCAGTCATCAAAAGCAAGTTTCTTTGTCGTACTTATGACTGATAATAAAAATTACTGCTCGACATTTCCTGTTGTTAAAATTAAAGTATGACATTGGCAAGTTATTCAAAAATTAGACTTAATACCTTTAGCAGAAAAGTTGGAATTTTTTATGTTCCATGTTAATTTGGAACTGGGAGCATTTGACCGCAAACTTCATAGATACTGAAAAAATGCACTTGACTCAACTCAGATGTTGTAGCCCTTTTTAATTCTGAAAAGAATTGTGATGCTGTTAATTTCAGTTGAGGCTGGAGCTCCCCAAAGCGATAAGAAATTTGTTCAACGTTTATTTACCGACATACTAATCATTATTAAGTTATATTTCTACCAAGGATATTATGTAAATAGCTGCGGAACCAGCTAAGCAATTTGCGAGAGAATAAATTTCAAGTTGTAGATGAATACAAAAATTACTGCAAACTCCATTTCGATATTCATTCAAGTTAGGATTTCACTATTTTTTTCAGTTGGCTTTCGAGGCTAAATAAAACGAAACCGAATTAAAGCTGATATGTTATTTGCTTGCTGATAATTTTGATCAGTATGTTTGTCCTGAAGCTAAAGAACAAAGAAAAGGCTTTCCTATAAAATGAACAATTAAACTATCGGGATTGGGAGTCCAAAACTACAACATAGAAACCAAAATTTAGAGATGAATTGTTTTGCTTAAAACCTGCAATATTGAACGCTTGCAAACATGCATAAATGTATAATTTAAAGAGTCATTTCATAGCCAAACAAGCAAAGCGGACAGGCTAAGATGTATGCTGTTGCTATATGCAACAGAAGAAGAAAAATAATTAATGTGCAGTTTCTATGTTGATGGTTATCATCTCTATAATTTTCAAATCTAATATTTGCACGCTTTGTATATTAACAAGGGAATGAAAAATACGGAGCAAATTGGGGAGCTAAAGGGGAGGGTGATTGCCCTCTCTTTCATCCAGACAAACAGATGACTGACAACAATTTTAGAAATGGATTCAAGGGCACTCAAAACGGGCAGATTCGTCAAAATGGCGAGGCCGAATTTTTTTATGATCGCAATACCTGTCCTTCACTATATTTAATTCGGCAATGTAAAAGAAGAATAAGTTCGAATAGTAATACCGGAATGTAAAAATCGAATTTATGCCGGTAAAGTCCCACTTCCGGTCTTCAAATTTACATTGAATTTGTTGTTGCTGTATTTACAATGTTTATCATTTTTGTAACCATTTTGTAACATGTTTTATTCCAAGACCTAATGAAATTTTAATTTTCAAAATTATAAGAATAGCACTGTCAGTGCTCCGATCTTGTTAAAAATTTGTATCTAATAGTTTTTTGTGATATTTAAGATGTGCACAAAATTTCAATCCGATAGCTTTTTTTGAAAAACTACTTTACTTGAAAATTGTTCAAAGCTGTGTAGGTGAACAGGTACTTCTGGTAAAGTTGAATCGGATGTATGTCAAATTTCTTAGTTCCACCTCAAACGGTCTGACCGCTTTTGTTTACATACACACACTCGCAGACATGAAAAAAAATGGTCAAAATGGATTCAGGGGCACTCAAAACATGAAGATATTTCAAAATCTCGAGGTCGAATTTTTTCATGATTATATTATACTTCGTATAGTAATACGCGAATGTAAAAATTCGGAAGAGGCAAACAAAATTTGTCGAAAGGGACAAAATCCAACGCAAAAAATAACGGTTGGTAGCGTTTTTCCCAAAGAGAACATAATTTGGTAACGCTGTACCATAGAAGCTAGACCGTAATTAACTCCTTAACGCTCTTCCTTCTGCATATCGTTTGACGCAAGAACGCTGATAGTTTCTACACTTGAGTTCAGGGATAGAGGAGGCTCAGCGCTCATCTACTTTATATGCAAGTTCTGTAGTAAGCAAACTATTTGAACTCTAGGCGCTATGAAATTAAAGTTTTCATGGTTTATGACGTCTTGAACAGGGAGAGAAATATGGGATGAGGGAAATAGCGTGCAATATCTTTGCTGATTACGTTAATGTAATGCAATTATAATTAATTGGTCATGAGACTTTTCATTTTGGGGGGAAGGTGTCTGGAATTTCCATAATGTTTATCATATCAACACCTTTATTTTACATCTTCCTTTCACGAAGGAATTCGTGCCTACGTGTATCCATGGGCAATTTTTTCAGAACTCAATATTTCTGCAGTGGTGCAAATTTTTCCCTGATAAAACAATGTACAATGTTTGATTAAATGTTTTTTTTTTCAGGATTTACCATGTACACAACCTGCGTTATTTGGTTGGCGTTTGTACCCTTGTATTTTGGGACAGCGAATCATGTCGCCCTAAGGATAACAAGCATGTCTGTTACTATAAGTCTCTCAGCAAGTGTAACAGTAGCCTGCTTATTTTCACCGAAGGTATGAAATTCTCTAGTCTTACCCAAAAATTATCATGTTGATTGTAACAATAGTGCAATGTTGAATAAGTGCCAACATGGTAAATAGGGCCAATTTTCTTTACAGAAAAATGCTTGGCAATAGACTCCAGGAAATTTACTAAGCTACATTCCAAAAATTTCTAGAGTCTATCCTATATCATTACATCTAAGCTCCATAGGTTTAAATTGAGTACTTATTCATGGTTATATGTGTAAATTTCTTCATAATTAATGTATATAATTTAAACAGAGTACTATATCTAAAACATTTTTTAGCTGTACATAATTCTAATACGACCAGAACGAAACGTAAGACAAAGCATGATGCCTATGCGGTACTCGGCCATCAACAAGAGCACCGGTACGACAGGGTCCGGAGCTGGCAGCATGATGGCAGCCGTTATGGTAACCGCAGCCACTTGCAATCAAAAGCAGCAAATTCAGAAACATGTACCACCTGTAGAATCGACGGATATTTCAGAGAAAGAAGGTAACATTGTCAAATATCAAACAGGAAATTTCTAATAAACTCTGTAACCCATTTCCAAAAAAATGCCAAGCAGTTAAATCTATTTAGCTTTAAATAATTGCTATCCTTCGAATTTGGTTCTTACCTCATTCGTGGCTTCCAGAAACAGACATAAGCAACGGAAAAGTGAAAGCCCAAACAAAAGACTGCAGCACTCAAACTCATCCACCCCCAAGTCCAAACTCCAACACCATACTCAACAACACCCCGCTCAACAACTCCCAAGAACACTTGCAGAAAGTGAACAACAACTGCAATGTTGGAAACGGACCGCTAGGGCTGATTTCTGGTGTTCAAATCAAGGAACTCCCTTTATAGCATCAAAGGGACTCTAGACCTTCCAGTTTGAAGTCGAGGAGGCTTCCGGTGCAGGTATGAGATTGGCGTCGGCGACGACTCTTGTCGTTTTGAACCTAAGCAAAAACATACCATCAGAAAACGCTAATCTAAACAAGGAACGAAATTGTGTCAAATTTTAATAAGCGCATCATTTTTTATACGAAAGCCCCTAGAAGGTAAGTTCGTTCAAACAACACGCTAGCTATGTAATTTTTTACCGGTAAAGTGATATTGTTATGATCTAGATTTTAAAATATTTTAAATTTTCAATCTCTTTTGTTATAATACAGAAAGTATTATGGCAAAAAAGATTTAAATCCTTTAGGCTGGAGGCTCAAAATTGATAATTTTAAGAAGCGCTAAAAGTACACGATTTCTCATGAGAGACGATTCATAAAGCTATTTTCGAAACTAGAAATTATGTACAGGGTAACGATATATTTTTACACATACATACTAAAAACGTTTTACTTTCCATATTTCAATTTAATTGTGATTTTAATCTTAATGGTATTTAAATGGTGCTGTGAACATAAAATAATTGTAGTATAAATTGTATTAAGTAATGAAACGATCCACTAAGAATTGTACATATAAGATGTAAATTGTATATACGTTATTAATTTAAATAAATTACGTTTAGTATTTCGGAACTCGATGCATTATTTATTGATATGTAATTGGAAGCAAAAACTAAGCGATTGAATGTGATGAAAATATATTGTATAAAACCAAAAGATAATTAAGTAAATGTTAATAAAATACTTTGTAAGATGTATAATTATATGTTATTTAAATGTAGTCTTATGATATTAACATATTTCCTGTTATATGTGAGGCAAAACATTGTTTCTAACTTTGACGTATCAATAATAATTCCAAACTGAAGGATATTATCAAACAAAACATGATTCCTAATTGTTATCTACAGAACTCAATGTGTACCCAGCACCAAAGCAAATTAATACAAAACTAATTACTACATGTACCTATTCTATACACCACTAACATTTCTACAGACTTGCCAAGCAATTCAAAACGCCCAGGATGAAACATATCCTAAAATTTGGAAAATGTTTTGAGATATGCCCTATATGAAATATACGTATAGTTTGTTCCGATCGTTGTAATAAAAATTTTGGGAACCTAACAGGAATCATTTTCATCTAGTCTTCCTTGTGCTGCTAAAAAATATCTCAAAATTTGTTTCCAGTATAAGCAGAGTTGGCAAGGTTCGAGCAAGTATAGTTCAAATTTGTAGCCCATAATTTTTAAACATGTATGTGGCTATGCCCAGAATAGACTTAAGTAATTAAATAGATTATCCAAATCACAAAAACCACCTTTAACCAACCTCACTGGCACGAATCAAATGGATGCAAATTGTGATTCAACTACACTTGAACCATGCAAACCCGGCATAATAAAACATTTTTTAACGTATTATTGATTCGATATATAGTTTATGGAATGTGAAAGAACTCTTTTAAGAAAATATATTATAAGCAACAATGTTTTTAAGCGTTTATATACCTATAACATATACATAATGTGTAAGTCGTGTACACTAATGATACATAATAAACTTAATTATAAATAAATTGATAATATTAATTCTGTCTTGTAATTTTGAATGTGTCTATCGATACTCAATTGAGCCCTTTATGGTATAAATAGCCACATTCGAAGAAAAGCTTGAACCTTTATTGCAATGACGAATTTCTAAGCTTTTGCAATAGTACAAAACGACCACGCTTACGACTGTGACTGTGAAACTCCAAATGTTTGTTAACTCAAGTTCATCGCCCATCTTCGGTTCGTCATTGCAATAAATAACGAAATCAAATTTTTACTGTTACCAGAATAGACTAATATTAATCAAAGTTGAGCATTCTGATAGTTTTCTCTGTAATTTTTGTCTATTGGGAAAAATATTGGAATCGGCAATACCTGTCAGCATGTTTAGTGTTTATCAACAAAAAATTAAATGTTTAATAAACTACAGGGGTATAATAAACAATGTTATATTAAATATCGTGTTTCATTAGTAATTCCATTTAAAAAAATGGCACTTCAACCCTTCTGCTTTATTTACTAGTTAATAGTTATGTTTTTAGAAGTTCTTTTTCACGAGCATATGGCATAGAATGAATTGGTGGGTTTGTTTACGTACCATTAATGACCTTAATTCCATTATATTGTTCATATTTCACAATTACAGTGTGAGATTCCATTAATCCTGCAAATTATCCTCCGCTGACAAAACAAAGTAAATCACTACTTGCTCAATTACCTAAAAAAAAAAGAACCAATTTCTTCGACTTTTAAATGAAGCATTTTAAAAATACTAACCAATAAGGTGGCAGACTTTCATCCGAGCATCTCTTTGAACAACAAGAAAACCTGATGTATCAACACAGTTTTGGCAGAAGTTGTAAAATATGTAACGTAATCTGGGAGATTAAGGGTAAACGAGGAAATTATTAAAAGAGCACACAAACGACAGCTGGGTATCGTAGGAAACATATAAGAGCAAGATAACAAAAATACTCTTAAAGTCGGAGCAATAGTTATATAAAAACCACCAACTAAATTTTTTCAAATTTATTAATAATTGTACGTATTCGTACCAACATCGAATTAAATTTATATACAGCCATGTTATATATTAAAATAGTCACTTTGTGAATTAAATCGTTGAAATTTCATTGTTCCTACATCGAACCAATTCTGTTATCGGATCCTAAATATTAATACTGATTGTAGGAATCAATTTTTTTTAATAATTTCATAAACTTTTTTAATAAAAATTTTGTACATTTCAAAGGTAACAGAATTGCTACGATCGCGCCTCCTTCACCGGCGCTCCTTAATTATCTGGACTGTTTGCAACTTCCAGAGTCGGCCCCCTTTTGCTTTAATTTTTTAAACAATGTGTATCAAAATACTTGCTTGTATAAACAGTAGCCAATGGAAAAAGTGATTTTGTAAACGCTCAAAATCGGGCCGCTGCAGTCGTTTGCAAAAAGACCTGAGGAACGAAACTGGTTTATTTAGAAAACACTGGTTTGGAATTGTTAATTCAAATAGTACGAAATATACAAATCGATATACAAAGTTTTCTCTATATTTACACACAAGTAAATTATATAATGGCAATATTTACACATGGCGACCCTTGATCCTTTTGTGATGCATTTTCGTTTCGCTAAGTGCTGAGAACGTCATGAGAAGTTGGGTCTTTTAACTGAAGATCGTTCCAGTAAAAATACAGTTACGGTTATTTAGGGATTTTTATCCGTAATATACATATTTTTTTTATAAAATATACACTTTTCTGAAGTATTTACAATTGATTTAAAGTATGGTCTTGGGTATGACCGAAACCGATTGCTTAATGTTCGGGTATGCCGATTGTAATTTTAGAGTACATTCAATTCAATTTATGGCTGTGTGAATTTCGATTTTCGAGTACGTCGATTTCAACGAGTTATTTACCATTACTTGATATGATTTTCAATATTTTATCAAAAACAGGACGGATATTTAGAAACTATTAAAAGTACGACGCGTTCACATGGGGTTCCATTATAATTAGTTTCAAGCAAAAGAAATTTCGACAAGCGATGGATAATTTCGGGCCGCACTAAGGAATAATTATTGCAATTGTTTAGCTTATGTCAAATTTTATATATGTACATTTTTAGTATTTTTTGTTAATAAAATAGTTCTTTTGTACAAGATTTGTATAATAAATAATAAATTAAAAACTGTATTGATATATTGAACAAGCTTTTCGTCATTTGAAGGAAATCAATGACTAGTTAGTGTCAATCATCAAAAGAAAGTAGCATTCTTTTATATAGAAACATATTTTTAAACTCTAACAAAAAGTATAACAGCAATAAACTTGAGGGAAAAAATAAAAGTTACTCTGTAATAACTGAGGTGGGCTCCTTGATTTTTTTTTAATTTTTTGTTTTTCGGTTTTTTTTTTTTGGCTTAGCAATATCACAGTATCCAACACTTCAGTAAAAGACCTTCACTATGCATTCACAACACTGTCTCCTTGCTATAACTTTGAACTTAAACGGTATGATAATAAAAGGTAGAACTCAGCCAGGCCGCACTTAAAGCTAGCTGTATGAAAAAGAATAAAACGAGAAAATAAAAAATAATAAACAAAAACTAAAATGAATGATTTTTGCCGCCTAAATAAACTAAAAACTAGTACTTAGTACACAAGAATATATTATTAAATATATTAACATCAATTGTTAAAAGTGTTACGTTTAAAAAACAACCATGTCTTATTTCCTTGAAAACCTAAAGACTTATTTATAATACAACTTGGATGATCTTATTCTAAGAAAAAAATAAACAACTTTAACATTTCAATATATAAAACGCGAGATCAACCACTAATTATTTAAATAATTTTGTACTTTATGAAGTTAGAAAATTCAATGTTCCTCCTTAACACCATATTTTCAGTGGAACAGAATTTTTTAAGGGTCCTTACAATCCTAGAGACGTATCAGATCACCAACCATCACGGTTTCAAAATATTTTTGGCAACATCGCCATTACAAAATTTAACACAATAAACTCTACTTGAATGTACATTTTTCAGTTTCCTTAACTATATACACGATATAGTGCACGACATCCGCACAATAACTTGCCAACCGTTACAATAAAAAATTAAATAAACCTAATGCGAACATTCGATACAACTTCTTAAATAAACATAAACTCTAGACAGACTCGTGCGGAGGTCGAGCATATTTACAATGATGAACATACATAAAAATAAATCTCCAAAAGAAAAACAAAAATTAAACTATGTACAGCTATCTTAAATTTAACTTTTTTCTGTAGTATGTATATGTTTTTATATATTAAATATATAATACTATTATAAAATTATTCTTTATCTCTTTTCTCTTTTTGTTTTGATTGCACAATATATATCGTCTAGATCGGTAGAATCATCTATTTTATATTTAAAGCTCAATTTAAAAACCGTTCCGGATTTATTCCTTACTTCACTGTACACCACCCAAGTTTGGAGGTGGAGACGGATTTCTGCCTTCATAAGGTACATCATCATCTGTAAAGAAAATGAGCAATTATTTTGCTATCTTCATGTCATCAGACGCAAAGCTACGTGTGCTGGAGGTAATGAAAACTCTATCATTGTACCTAGGGCTAACTGGCTGCCGTTAGGCAGCACCTCTAATTCAAAATAAAATCAACCAATACTCTATCGACCAAATGGACTGTCGCTAAGAAGTTACAATTTACATTTTTTTAACTGGAAAATCTCAGAGCTCTATCAAAATCTATAATTAACTCAAATACTGTAACCCATGATTTCTTGGGCCCACACTATTGAATGAAATACAATTTTTTCTTAGTACTTTAGCATGTTCTTGTTAAACGATCAAAATAATAAAGTTAAAAAAAAACTGGAAATCAAGTCCCCGCTATAAAATAATTTCCTTGATATCATTTCTGCCGACACTGCCTGAAGTGTAATATTATTGCCGAATAAACATTTGTTAAAAGAATATAAATATACTATATAATAAATATAATTATCCGACATTAGGGGATTCAATAGGCATTTGAAATGGTGGATGGCAACTCAGATATGATAATATTAAGTGATATGCAAAATTTAAGTCAAAAAATAAATCCATCTCATATCAACTTTCAATTAAAACATTTATGTTAGCTATTTTAATATAAGCGATGTTGAATTCTTCAATTAATTTGTGATGATTATTAATACTGAACACTATATCAGGCTAGAATTAAAATAAGCTCCTTGCATTGCCTTGAAATGATATTCTATCAAATGATTTTTTTATTATAACTTAACCTAATTTGAGAAATGCAAATATTTTATCTCTAAAATTTATAATAGTACATCTACATCTAATCGTAATTAATCTATTATATGGCAGACACGTTATATATTTTACTGTACTTTCCAAGCCGATATATATATATATATATATATATATATATATATATATATATATATATATATATATATATACTGATTCTAAGGGCAAACATGTTATCTTAATTTGAATGTTGTTTACAAGCAAATTCTGAACATACATATTGCTTCCTGCAACCACTATAATATTCAATTAATGTATCTAAGTGTATTATTTTATGTAAGGGTAATTAAATAAATTTGTGTATCTAATCTTTTGCTTTCCACACGATAGTCAGAATTTGTTGTAAACAAAATTTTGTCTAAGCTTTAGTGGCTCCAAAAAACAGCAAAACTCCAGCACAGAAGCTCAAAAATATTATATTATTTATGGGAAATTATTGTACATTTATTATTATTCGGCTAACCCTTTGAGTGCTAAGAAGAGACATCACACTTGCCTTTTGCAGAAAAAGGATTTAAAAATATCCTTATATTTAATAAATGATTACACATTATCCCTGCTGTATAATGCAATCAAATCGAGGAATGATTAGAACGAAATAAACCTGATCTTAGGTTCATAAGCACATATGTTATTCTACTTTTTACTCAAGTCTTGTAAATACTAATTAGAAAAATTAAAAATTCCTTTCGAGTACTTTTAAATAATCTTTGATTCGACATCATAGTCATTTTGAAGAAACTAATAAACATGCGGAATGTTGAAGAGAATTAATCATTTCAAACAGGGAATTGGAAACGTGCCCAAGATGAACGCAAATATAACAGTACTGCTGGAAATGGAAATTAGAAGTAAACTCAATTCTTATTGGTCTGAAAATTCATGTAAAATGTCATGGTTTCAAAGAATGTTTTTTCAAAATAATTTCATCTATTTAAATCCTATTATTTATATTAAAAAGAGCTCTGTGAAGTGTTTGTATGTAAATCTATGGGAGATTTTGAGTCAGTGACACACCACCAGTTGCCGGCAATGCTCAAAATGTGCTCAACACAAAAACTTCAACAGCCCGATCGCACTGATTGGGACTGCAGCAGTTAATATATCTTTATTATGCAATTTTATTTATTCTCAAAGGATAGTTCAACTTTTAAAAAGATTCCTTGTGCAGCAAAATAGGGAGTTGAGAAAGAAATCACAAAAATCATTTTTCAGCAACGAGTGAAAGAAGATAACCCCTTGATATTGAAACCAAAAAGATTTTTGCTGATTTACTTGCTGAAATATGGCATAATGTCAATATTTTTATAGATATCACTCTAATACTCAAAGGGTTAATATTTCACAACTGAGATTTATTGTTAAAATTATTTGATTTTCAGGTTACTTGATTTAAATTAATTTTATTTCGCTAACCTAAATGAAATTTAGTCCCTTGACATACAATAACGACTCGGAGACTTCGTTCATTTTATGTGCCGTTGTAAGTTCAGAGATCTCAGACATCAAGAACTGTATATGGCGAACACTGGGTAGTATATTATTAGATAATATTTCGGTGGTGCATCGTTGCTTATTTATTTATAATGTTGAAGATCTACAAACCCATTAAATACAACACATCGGCAAACAAATCAACAGAAAGATGCGCAATAAAAGCACAAGCGGTAACCTCGTATTCCAAACGACAGCACATATTTTCATTTTGTAAAATCAGAATTAGTCCTCAGAACATGTCCGAGTTGCATGTATAGTACATATGAAAGTAAATTAGGCTATTCCAGTATTGATAATAAAATTAGAAATGGTCAGCAGTTTTTATACTGTAGAATATTCAGAGATGTTTAGAATTTATGGAAGCCGGATCTATTCAACAAAGTGCATAAATGTACAAAATCTATGTATATACATATAGAAAAGATTCTAAAAATTGAAACGAAAAAGAAAATTGGACAATAAAACTACTGCAACTTCTGGCATCAATTATGTAGTTCTAAAAAGATTGGGTATAAATGAAACTCTTGTGTTTGCAAAGAAATATTGTTAAGATTTTTTTTATTAATATGTGGCACACATTTCAATGGAAGTGCTTACGAAGATGAAAAAAGAGTTTCCCAAGTTATGCCTCAGAAACATTTTATGGTCATAATGCACCACATTTTTCATAGATAATGAAATGGTGTTGGTGTTCTTGAATGTCAGATTACAACATTTAAACATTCATGGCAAAAAATATCATTTTAGACAAATCCCTTTTCAAATTCAGAATGCAGCGATGTAACGTACAATTCATAACATCCAAGCGAACGAGCTTTGAAGTTGAATTTTATAAATTATGCAAATTCAATGCTGGTTATAGTTGATTTAAAATGTACATGGAACAACACAAAATTCAAGAAAGTGATTAAAGAGAGTTGCCACCACAAACCAAACCCACATTAAGGAAAAGATATGTAAGCAAATCCAACATTATTATTTTGCAAGAGATACAAATCCAAAATTTTCAGTACGATAATAAAAGTATCAGGATATATGATTAATACATGAAGACTTGAATACAGCAAAAGGTATGCTCTGTAATTTGCTTCTTCCAAACTACCCGACACACGGCAGTCACAAAAAAATTAATAGTCCCACTCGGTTACAAGTATAACATTGGCCACATTCCCAAACTTATCTCTGCGACAAATGAAGAGCTACTTCCTCGATAAAACATGATATAAAAAGTGCATTGACTTGACATTGTAATACATTCCTCGCTCCATTACATATTCCTAAATGCTTTAAGATATATCCACTGGTTACAATAGTATGAAATTATTTTAGACTATTAAATATTTTACTCTATATATCCACCATATAGAATATCAATATAATTTTGAAAGTAAAACACCATATTTCCAAGCTTGTACATATCTCAATTTAAGCCAAATTAGACGGTATCTTACGATCACATTAATGTTTGTATGTCAAGAGGTTAATTTTATTTTGGATTAAATGGCCGATTGTTTTTACCATAACCTCTCCTAAAGAAATGCCAAACAATATCTTTCTCGTTTTCATTCCAAAGGCCCAGTTCTACAATGCTTAAATGAACTTCATTGTCAGTTTCAATTGTACAGCTAAAGCACACAATATAACCCAAACTATGCTGAGCATTCAGTAAAAGACTAAACAAAGTTGAACAAAGCTTAGTAGAACCAGGGATTTAAGAACATATATTTCAAACCACCTTGGTGCATTGTCATTTCAACTATAATCCAACAAAATATGAGTGTATAACAAGAGAGAAAGAGAGTGTGCGAAATCAGGTTTGCAAGCAAAATAAACTTGTGCGATACTAGAGTGAGAATCAAAAAAAGGGGATTTTTGTCAGAAGCAGGCAGGCAAAGCGGGTAAAAAACCATAAATCGGGATTAAAAAGCTTTCTGCAAGGTTAGAAATGTTCTCATGTATTTTTCTCATTACCTATCACTGATCCATATGTAGTAGTATAACTACTATTCGGATATAATGGATTATTAAAAGGAGGTACGTAACTCGTCGTTTCCGATTTCTCCATAAATTTTCCCTCCTCAACGTGAGCTCCTGCCGCTTCTTCGTCGTCTGGTGTGTAAAACATAAGAGGATTACTATTAGAAGGAATACTTTCTTTGACCTCGGGCTTTTTAATTGGGGACAATGGTGCTGTGGATTGTAAATAAACAGACTGTGTGGGCATATCGGGGGACGTGGGTCGTGGGGCAGGTTCACTAGCGCTGCCAGGAATAGGAAAAGTGGGACTTTGCAAAGGAAGGGACGTTTTTAAAGAAAGTGTTTGTAAATCCGCCTTCAAAAGAGAGCTTACGGCTAGTGCTGTAATTAAAACCTTACAGTTAGTACAGTTTTTACAAGTGCCGCCAATAAAACCAACTGACCTTGTTGGGTTCTTATGGTGTCATCTATCGGAATTCCCAAGGCTTTCTTCACTCGCAGACTGACATTCTCCCTTTGCCGCTCCAGTTCTGTTGGCTCGCTATTGAAAGCGGATATTGCTAAGAATAATACAAAGAATAAGCACTTAAGTTCCTTGTGATGACGGATTAATTTGTTAATAATCTCAGAGCTACGGCTACATGCATTAAGATTCACAAGTTTAAGGAATTTATTGGTTAAGACGAAGTTACCTATAACCAAAAATGAGTAATCATTTTCAGTTCTTTACACTAAATAAAGTACTTCTAATGCAACAACTGCTTTTCAGAAATTACTTCCTGGAGCTATTTATGTGTAGTATGCAAATACGACAAAGTCTGAGTTTGTATTTATAAGCGGGAGTGTACGACGGCAATCATCCAAAAGTCCCAGGAATGAATTTTACGCAAAATGCAATTGATTTGCCATGCTAAACGTCAAGAATGAATTAACGCTATAGTGAAAAAATTTTAATTTATGTTATTGTCCCCCTGAAGTTCACCAGAGTTCATTAAAACATTCCGATTCAATTTCAACCTGCTAACTTTGCAAGGGGACCATTTTGAAACAATAATTAAAATTGTTTCCCTTACATTCCTTTTTGATTTTTAGTAAAACAAACCATTTGCATTTCACAATGACTGATATACCTACGGCGTTTTGTCAAAAGCCAAATTTGAAGGGTTTTTCCATACTTTCTTGCAGTACACAATAAACATATTAAGAAAATACAGTGATATGATTTGGTCCTAATTCTTCAAACACGGCACTTCATAAACAATTTCGAATTTTTCGTTTTCGTCATATTTATTCCTCATGTCCACAACTAGAATTAGAGCTTCGTGTTATTTGCAGGACAACACTTTTGGGGACTTTACTATATCATATCTCCAAAGCACTTGGCGGTCTTACCCGATGATGCATTTTCTGGATATACCTATTTGATTCTAATCCAGCTTGTTTTGGCTGAGTGTGCTGTGATACCTAAACAAATCATAGGATAAATCGTTAATAATTTAGTCCATTACGCTGGTCACTCCTTAAGACTTTTCGATGATTTGTCATTCATTCATTTAGTATTATGTATCCAATTGTTTTGCTGTTATCAGTAGCTATTGTTTGGTTGAGGTATGTGCATATTGTTCTATTGAAATGAAATGTCGTATTTAGTGATACACTTTGTAAATAGTCCTTAAAAAGCAGTTGTACAACTCTCTAATGTTAGAAATACTACAAATAAGCCCCATTTTTCCACCACCAACCAACAGTTTCGGAGAGATTTAGAAAATTTATATCGTCTCATTATATATTGTATGAAGGTCACTCGCGTACATTTTCTAAATCTTCCAATTAAGCAGTTTAACTCCAACATGGAGTATACTTCGACATCAATTTTATTCACGGGAAATTTTATATACGGGGGAGAGGTCATATTCATTGGTTGAGCATGACACTTGCTAGCGACCAGGAGCTAGGAAAAATTCCAGTTATGGTAAGTGCAAACTACTAACCATACATTGGTGGGAAAATAAAACAATTCTAATTATTTATAATAGTGTTTTCTAAAACTAATTTTCTTCGACTACAAAATTTCAATGATATTGTATACTTGCATTAATATAAAAAAAAACATCGCCAGCACATCTTACATTACCATTTGAATAGTCCACCGCAAACCTTAATCTTCTTTGCCTTAGTCCCTGCGTAGGAGTGCTTAAAAACATAGGCCATTACCTACCTACTCACCATTACACGATATGCAGATATAATTAAAATATTAGGGGAACCAGAAAGTAGTGTCGTTTCTGCAAATGTCGATATTTAATTGTTATTTGGTAGCTCATTACGTACTTGGAAGACGTGTCAAAGAGATTTTGAGGTATCATGAGTATCATATTTGCTTCTGATTAACTATTAGACTTTTTTTGCAATTTGGGGTGAAATGGCCAACCAAATACCAGAAGAGCATATCCGGCATTGTATGCTTTTTGAGCTTCGGAAGGGTAATATCGCAACTGCTGCGCCTAAAAACATTTGCGATGTTTATCCAAGCGCATTGGACGTTCGAAAATACCAAGATGATTCTCCAAGTTCAGATCAGGCAATTTTGGTCTCTCAGACGCCCATAGATCAGGAAGACCAACAACATTAGATAACGACGTGCTAAGGTCAAAAGTGGAAGCGAATCCATGTCAAACACTTGAGGAAATTGCAGCCTTAACCAACCTTGGTTAACCATCCAAGAACATTTGCCGCAGATTGGAAAAATAAGCAGAGCTGGTGTTTGGATCCCCCATAATCTATCCGAACAGAATAAAGCCAATCGGTCCATGCAACATATTGCTTCAATGGCATCATACAGATCCGTTTCTTGATCGCTTGATCACTGGAGACAAAAAATGGGTCCTGTACGACGATCCGAAACGCAAAAGGCAGTAGCTCAGCCGAACTGAATTACCATGAATTACTGCAAAGCCGGGTTTACACCCCAAAAAAACACTTCTATGTTTGGTGGAATACACGCTGAATTGTTCACTTTCAAGTGTTAACACCTGGACAAAATGTTAATGCAGATGTCTATTGTGAAAATTGGAACGAATAAACCGGTCTTTAATTGAAAAGTATCCGGCAATTGTCAACAGTAAAAGAGTTATTCTGCAACATGACAATGCAAGACCGCACTGTGCAAAACGGACCTTAGACAAAATTAACGAACTGAGGTGGGAGGTGCTGCCTCACCCACCATACTCGGCCGATATTGCACCCTCGAATTACCATTTATTTCGGTACCTGCATCATTGTCTTAGTGGCAAAAAATGAGAAAATTTTGATGATGTCCAAAATGCTATCTCAACATATTTTGCAGAAAAACTGATTGATTTTCACCGCTCCGGCATTGAATGATAGGTGGCAATAGGTTGTTAATAATGAAGGTGAATATATTGTTGATTAGAAATGAAAACTTATTAAAAATGTAGTCGTGTGAATGTAACTTAAGAAAATTACATTACTTTCCGGTCCCCCTAATACATTGGCCAGCCTTTCGCAGGGCATAACGTCAACTGTTAACACTATTGACTGCCCTCACTGGGTCACAGATTGAAGCAGGTAGATAGGCACAGTGAAGCGATTCGGGTTTTTCCTATTCATTCTCATTTTCTTAGCTAAAGTTGAATGGTTTGGATGGACATCTTTTTCATGTTACACTTCCTGTTCATTACATTTTAAATAATTTAATTAAATTTTTATCAGAGTTTATATGAAAATTTCAAAACAGGGAATTTTAAGAACAATAGTCCACTAAAAATATGTAGTTCTAAATAATAAAAGTCCATATAACACAAACTTTAAATAATCTTCATTAAATTAGGATACCTGTAAAATTCACTTCACTTTAGTTTGATCGCCTAAGTTGTTATTTAAACATTCATTGAATAAAAATTATGAATTAATAAATCTCCAAAATCATCATAGGAATTATTATCACGTGTAATCACAGCTATGCTATACCTATTTATCACCAGATTAACTAGACACCATTCCACTTTCTTTATACGAACTATTTTTAAGTCAACTTTAATGTCTTTTTTTTATAGCGATTCTCCACAAAACACCAAAATCTAACACATGAACTTTTACAAAATAAAACTAATAAGTCTTAAATGAACAAAACAGGAGCCAAACAAAAAGCAGCAAATGTTACCATAATTTTATCAATAGCTAACATTTTATGAGCAATCTTGCTCCCGTCTTGGGACTAAGAAATTAAAACGTTTCTTCCAATGTTGTACCAGATGTTAAGCTGCTGAAATATAATTCAATGTGTATTTGAATTCTCATTTTATTGTAATTCCACTGGAATATAAAATATTCTTTCTGCCCCCTTAATGTAGGAACTGTAGGATCTTTTGCTCTTTTGAACAATTGATTGCAAATTCTCACCAGTTCTTTCTGCAAGACCACGCATTTCATGTATTTGTTTCTCATATATCTATAGTTAGCCTAGCATAAATTTTGTTAATTTATTAGTAGACTTCCAATAAAAGAAACCAATATATTCCTGCACAGCCCATCTCATTATCTGAGATTTGTTTGAATTACCTAAAACGGTCCTGTTTTGTTCATTAACCAAGTAGTCACTAATAAAATCATGCATTCACTTTTAACAAACAAATTCAAATTACCTCGAAATGTTGCTGTGAACCAAGCATACGAAATTATGCTACTGAATTCTAATTGCAATTTATCCATGTGAAAATTTTGTAAGTATTTTACCATAAATAAAATTTGGAAATAAAATATGTTATAATCAATCTTACCATAAAGAGCCCGTGGTCATACTTGCTTGGTTCATCTTGTTCTATCCGCTCTTACGACACAATCTAAAGACCGACATTCCAAAAGGGAAAAACGACCCAGTTGAAATCGTCAAATGACCCGATAATCAAAATCAGGTTGCCTGCTTAGTGGTACCAATGTGTTCTATTTTTCCTTCCTCCAGCAAGGTTTTGTCCCACGACAATGAAGATTAAACATAATAACAACAATATTTTCTTTATGAATAATAAACACAAAAAATTCGATGCTTTGTCAACTTTTAACCGCGCACCGAAACCCTTCATTTAATTAGCAAATTCTTCATGTCAAGGGTCACCCCTTGCATATTATTTGTGAATAAAATTGATATCTGGTCACACTTGACAATTGAGGATTGAATGTACCGTATTTCAAATGCTGGAAAATGACTCATTAGTTGATCCTGGAGCACCTATGAATGTAAGCCAGTTCATTAAAAAAATATGTACATAAGACAATAATTTGTGGACTGCATTCCAAGTTAATACATCAGTTCAGCTGTAAAAACAGAAATGTTGCAATGCTAAAACCAAATTTAAGGAGCAACAAGTATCCAAAAAATTAATATTTTTAAAATATTTGTACATTATAAAGTACTGTTCGAAGAATATTCTGCTAGATCGTCATAAAAATCAGCCATTAGAGAAATTTGGACGGTTACTCGTTTCTGAACAAATAATTTTTTAATTAAACAAAGAGGGCTACTCTTAGCAAAAATTACTGAACATTCAAAAATGACTACTTTATTAATTTCTTCATTTAAATTCTAGGTAAATTTAAGAACTAAAGAAATACCTTCGGTTCGCACCACTATCACTGGCTAAATTTTCAATTTTTTGGATGTTGAAAATGTATCACAATATTCTTAGAATGTTTAATAAAGTACAAACATTTTAAAATAATAAAAAATTAGCGACAGTAAAATAAATCACAAAAATAATCTTTTTCTGTATCTCAAACCTTTGAGCCCGCTCAAAAATCAAGGGAATTTAAAAAACGAAACAAAAATTATTAACTTAGTGTACAATTAATAAAGTATCTCAAGTGGGGTCATAAATAAATTGTTGACTCAACTAAAATTTTTAACTGTATATTTAGACAAGGCCAAAAAATGATTTTAGAATTTGGGAAAATATTGAAAACAACGTTCCTGCAAGGAAAAGGACAACACTTTGATCAACGGAAAATAAACTTTTACCTAGGAACGCATCTATGCCGCAGGGTTACACTTTAAATTGACTACATCACCTGAAAAAAACACTGTGACTGTCTAACTGAAATTTTTCTGGAGAACAACTACTTATTTATACCCCACAAGGTGCACAAAGTAATTTAAAAATTGTGAAAAGTGATAAATCAATAAACAAAAAAAATTCCGGGATTAATCATGAACAAACTGAAGCAAATGATGAACTAAAAATAAAATGAGCGTAAAAAGCAACCATGAAGGTGAAGAGTAGAGAATAAAAAAAGCAAAAGCAACAAGCAAGTGAAATGCTTAAAACTAAATATATCACATTTTAACACCAAAATTAAGCAAAGGTTATAGGTTTATATACACTCATGGGAATCATCTTAAATGTTGACCATTGTCACAATCAATGAATAGTCATTCTTAATGCATGTATTGTAGGTCATTGACGTCAAAGGTCTATCATTTTATTTTCATTAATAATTTGCTTTCATTCCTAGCCTGTTCAATAACAGAGATACAAAACATTGCGCATCGTAAAATGTAACAAACCTAAAAACATACCTTTCCCAGGGATGTCGACATGAGTCAGCTCGTCGTCAGAAGATGCTAAGGAAGTGTTGCTGCTGGAGCTGTTCGACCTATTCCTGGCTGGCTTCGGAGATTGCGAGGTTCCACTGGTAGTGTCATCAATGTTAGATTCTTCCGTTTTATCAAAGGTATTTATCTTTTTCCGCTGCAAATACTCTGTTATCGACAGCTTCCTCTTCGTAGGAGTAATAGTTTCTGGTTTTTTATCTTCAAACCCCAAGAAACTCAATGTTTTTTCCACCGTCCCCACCAACTGCTCACTATTAGCGAAGCGACTTAATCGAGGATCACACAAACCTGTTGGCATAGGTTGTAAGTCTATAGACAAAAATGAAGCATTAACTTTAACTCTTACTTTTCTGTAAAAAAATCAAGACTGTAGATTGAAGCTGGAATTTACATCTAAAATTTTAGAAAAGAGTAAAACTTAGGGTTTTCCCTTAAAAAATAGATCTAATTCGGCTTTAAAATCAAATCTGGGGTTTATATATCAAGATTTGAAAATGAATCGGATTCCAAAAAGAAACAAATACCTTTTCTAATTACATCCTTTAGTGAACTAAACGTTGTTTGGATACTAGAATCAGAATTTTCAACAAATGTTAAACTTGTTGGTAATGGGGGTCGAAAGTCCACCTTTGCGTCGTCATCTGGGTCAGGCTTTCCTTCTTCCTTCCTTTCATTTTGTAACTGAAAATAAATGTTTTATGAAGACTTAGACTGCAATATCATACCTACAAAATAAAATCATTTAACGGCCTTTCATTCATTGTTAGAACTTGTACAACACATCGAACAATTTGTTCTGATTTAAAACAAAATTTATGCATTTATTAAGATATATTGAAGATGAGGATTTTGACTTGGATGAGTGCTGAAGCTAGATTATAGATTATTTTATGAGCATATGGAAGAAATAAGAGTGTGATTATTTTATCCATTCTGTTCATTATTACTCACTGTTTTCACCAGTAGGTTTTTCCCTTTTACGGGAGTATCTTCAGCATACACAAAGTTATGTTATAAGTGAGCGCTCTTTTATTTTTTATGTTTATCTTAAAAATATAAAATTTTATATTCACTTCTGCATCGTGCATTGGTTTACATTATGTAATATATTTTTATACCATACTTATTGTATATGGGAATGTTGAGTGGCGATACTTCAGATTTTAGAAATTACAGAGCACATATATATTTTTTTAAGTTGTAGTATATAAGGGAAATAAGTAAAAAAATGTAATTTACCCGAAATGAGAGAGGTGGCGAAGACCTCGTCGGGGTGGTTGGAGGTGTACCATCTATTGAAATCGTCTCTCTAGGAAGCCTTCTCTTCTTGGGTGGAGCTACCGCATCTGGCAAGGGAGGAGAATCCGGCCGACTACAAGGACTATCGCACTGATCTTCACTAATAGCCTGCCGAAGCCACCTCTTCTTAGCACTGCCTTGCGGTTGAGTCGGTGAATCACAGAAACTTGCAGCTTGTGCCAGAGCTGCCAAGTTTTTGGCGGGCGTGTAAAGCCCAGTGGTGTTGTCGTAAGCATTCACAGTTGCCTCGTTCGAAGTAGTTATTATATGTGGGGTCAGTGAAGATGGTGAAATTTGACTCGCCGACTGCACAATTTCCGGTCCTTTGTTTAACCATTCATTCATCAACCCCTTTTTGGTCTTTGGAAATTTAAATCCTGGTTCCAGAGGTTCAACTGCGGCTTGTACTAAGAGACAAGCCGATGAGAGTGGCATTTCTGGGGACGAATGCGCCGAATTGGAGTTGGAGTCTAAATCACGAACTCGTTCAGGAGATTTCGCTTCCATGTCTTTGGAATTTGTGTTTTCTGAAAGAGACAAAAGCAGACCAGCAGCTTTCGACGAAGTGTTTTGTTCACTTGTATTATTGTCTGAAGGTGACAGTAAGGTTTCATCACTCGAAGTTGCCTGAAGGGAGTCAGCAGAGTCCAAGCGATTCCGTCGGCCTGATTGAGAGTTAGTGCTGACAGTACGAGCACGGCCTTTTCGTTTTCGCCTTTTGGCACGCGTTGGTCCTTTATCTTCATCCTTGGTATTAGGTGATGGTTCAGATTCCCTCCTGTGAGCCTGTTTCGCTTGATGTTCCTGTTTCCGCTGCTCTTGTCGTTCCATTCGTTCAATAGCCTTCATGATCGCCTGCAATTTTCGCTCCTCCCTACTCAACTTTTTGTCTTTCTTTTCCTCCTCAGGTTGTTGGTTGTGTTCCTTATCGCTTTTCTCTTGTTTTTCCTCTGGCTCCTGAAGAAGGGCTTTTTGTGCGGCAGAGGCTCGCCTAGTGTTCACTGGTTGCGTTGGAGGAGGTGGTGGCGGAGGCTCTTCCTTTTCTTCAACCACTTTAACTTCTTCTGGTGGAGGTTCCTCTTTGACTTCCTCTTCTTTCACTTCTTCTTTAACAGGTACTTCTTCTGGTTCTTCTTTAATTTCAGTTGGTTCTGATTCTTCTTTCACTGGTTTCTCTTCTTTAATTTCCTCCTCAATTTCCATCTTGATTTCCTTAACGTCTTTTGTGATACATAGTTCTTCCTCAACTGGTTTCTCCTGTTTTATTTCTGTTATTAAGGGCTCTTCCTTTGGTTTCACTGGGGAAAGGGATGAATCCATTGAAACGGATACCGTTCGCCTTGGCCTCCGTTTCCTATGGCCGCTGGAAATATAAACCATTTATATTGCCAATAAGTAATTTGTCTTACTTGCAAATTTGGGGCAGTCATTTATAGTAGGTGTATACACTCTAATTGTCTGAATATAATTAAATCCCAATATCATGTATATGTTGCCATATTATAAATTGTCAAATTACGAATAAATTACCTAAACGTTAGATAAATGAACGTAATTATCGGGTTATTTGTAAATTGTGAATAGTTCTCAAAATTTTATACTAAATCAATAAGTTGTAGCATCAATAAACTAATAGTTTCAATACATTTTGTTCTTATAGGTGTATACAACTATATCGGTAAATTAAATGCGATACTATGAAACAAGTATTACTACAGCAAATTCGTATATGTTATGTTAGTTATATTGTACCACTTATCTTTCCAACTTATAGATAGATATTATCAGATAAGTGTATTTTGATTATATATTTGCAATTATCTAAATAGTATAGTCGGATAATAAAAATGACACTTTTATCAAAATATTACTCTATCCAAAAATCTAAACTCTTTTGTAACTGGTTTAGACAATGATTGAAATAATGTAGCAACATTACTTACATCTATGACAAATTTAAACTGGCACCTTATACACTGTATAGGAACTCATTTTATGAATTGTGTAAATTTCAAGCGAATTGTCGAGGAATCGTGTCCTTGCGCAGTATATAAAAAAATCTACTTACATATCCAATGAGAGATTTTCACCATTCTTCTTCACCCGATTCACCAGACAACGATCTGGCATTCCGCAAGCACATGGAATTTCCGTATTCCCAACGACGGCTAGATCGTGTGACTCATGCTTGATAGTCAATTCGAGATTCTTTTCCACTGCAACAACCGTCACAATATATAAGTGCAACACACCCTTCTCTATACAGTGCCGTAGCTCGGCATTTGGCTGACAAGACCGCCGCACAAACCGCGCACTATTTCCATATGTCCGGGTGTCCACGCACACTTCAGTGTTATCTCTGTGCAATCGATAGAAAAACAAGAAGGGACCCGGCCTCTGTTGTCTCGTTGTTAGGGATCCTCCATGAGACGTTCGATGTTGGGTCGAGAGCATATACTTCCCCCTCAACTCCACTACAGGTACTCCAGAAGGTAAATTGCAAGTAGACAGTAGGCATTTAATGCCCGCACCAAGATTTTGAACTTTACACTTGTGGACCGAGGGATCCACCTGCCCTGTGAGCTCCGAATGAGCCCCGTTTATTCGAATGTTTGATATACGAGCCCGAAGCTCGGGCGAATAGTGATTCGTGACAGCCTCTTCGTAATTGTCAATCCATTGCCTCAGTTGCGGTAACTGGGTTGGTTGATTTTCACGTTTTTCATCATCACTGTGGCTCTTACTGTTTGATTTAAGCTGCAATAGAAAATATTTTTTATGAGCAATCATTAAAATTTAGACTTCAAAGAGACTTGCCAATCAACATTGATAGTTTACAATCTTGTTTCTAGTCTTTCTTATATCTCGAAATAATTCCATAACACAAAATGTGTTTTATTGCTTGGTTCTCTTTACGCACAACATTAAAGTCAAACTAATGAAATCATTTCCGATATTACTACCAGCAAATAAGAACTGACATGGTATTATGGGCAACAGGATGTTTGGAATTCAATGCCTTTCTTCTTTGCTGAATAACATATCTAAGCAACGTTTAATGAAGATAATTGTGGTACGGTATAGAGGCAATGAAGAAAGATTACTCATAGGCAAGCAAGATAAATTTTGAATGGCACTCTTTGAAAGTCAACTATCTACATACAACGCATAAAATAATCTAATTTTCCTTACACATTTAGACTCCTATTATCAAAATAAAATGTTATAATTGTATACACAAATGTTTGAATGATGCTTAGGATGTTTGGAATAATCAGGAAATCTTACTGAAAGCAACAAATCCCTATCTTCATCTTCTGTTTTTGCATATGGGGTATGTGGCCTCTTTTTCAGTAAATTCTTAGGTATAAGGTTAACATTTTTTAATTTAATTTTGCAGAACAATTTTAACCAAATTATGTTCTAAAAATAAAAAGAAAGTAATATTAGCCAAATGTATTTACCTTCCGTTTAACTATTTTCCTCTCCTTCCTCTTGAGCGGCCTTCTGGGCACCACTTCCTTCGAGGAATCTCTCCTCTGCCGCACCTGCCTGTTGCTCTCACTTTTCCGACGACCCTTCACCGACAAATTATTATTGTTGGGCATCATTTCTCCATCGGAGGAGTCCGTGTCCGTAGCTATTTCCTTCATTTGCTCTTTTCTCAACCTAGCCTCTCGCTCTTGAATTTCCCGCATCCATTGTTGCTGCAATGACCGTGCTTTCTGCCTATCGGTTTGTTTCGAAGGGTCACAAACTTCACAAAGGTAATCGTCTGGAACTTTTTTGTTTTTGATGACACATCTAACATGCTGCCAAACTTTGCACTGATCACACTCAATCATATACCCATCATCATGAATAAACCCACATATACATCTCGTTACATAATCTCCATATCGATCACCAGGATCGTCATTGGCCACAGCTTCTGCCTCAGGGGCAGTGTCAGTTTCTTCACCTTCAGTATCCATTTTACGATCGGAAGTGCAGCTAATATCAGAGGCAGCATCGTCGTCTGGAGCTGGAATAGGAGGTCCGTTAATGGGTAAGTTTGGAGGAGGAACGGGGATTGTTGTTGCTGTAGCAGAACATGATGAAGTAGTTCTACCACGTTTGTTACTACCTGGGGAATAAAGGGAAGTACCAGGAACACCATTAATTTGGGGAGATGTTGATATAGTAGGAGTCGGCGGAAGTTCAGCTGGGAGAGTAGCATTGTAATTGTGATCTAGCAGAACGGCTTGGCAGACAAATGATAAAGTATCCAAATTGCTTTGGGGTTTGTATTCAGGTCGTGGAATGACAGGCGGTTCCCTGAAAAGATATGTTTATTAGTATTACTATACAAGGTGCAGCAGCAACAATTTCTTTGCCATTTATTAGAACTAAACAGGTTATTGCAAATGGCAAACTCTCACTGTATATTTGACCAAGTTGTTCAGAAAAAAAAACAATATGACTGTTCACAAAAACTAAACAAAAAGCGAGTTTCCCAACAAGTTTACTTTCAGCAGTTAGGACCACATTCATAATGACTTCGCAAACAACAGACAATTAACACATTTAAAAATGATGATAGCCCAAGGATATGCATCTCAAATGCGGCAGTGTTTAATGTGGATTTTGATCTAAAGATATCATTAGAACATGTTTCTTTAAAGATACAGCCGAAAATGTACAATAATTTTCAACTTTATTATGGCATAACTCAGCTTGTGTCTCAATAGGATGGTATGGATCTGAAAGTTTCCATTGATCATTGGGGCATTCCCTAGTCTTGTAATATCTCAATTGACTGACAATAATTAATTAACTACATCTCGTGATTAAACTGTGAACTTATTCCACTAGTCACTATGTTAAAACGTAATTCAAATAAACAGCAAAAGAAAGGCAAGAAAGGCGTTTAATATAAAAACAAAGGTACTTACGGGGGCATTTTGTTTTCCATGTAACTGAAGCCATCAAACCTAGAAGTCTCATAATTGGAACTTTTACTGCTATCTTGGCCCAAAGTTTCCAATATTTGCGCAGTAAGTGCCTGATTGAATGTAACCTGACTACTTTGCGGCATCCTGTTGTGGTAGCTATTCAAAGGAGACGGATGTTTAACACTTTTTATCTTTGGAGGCATGTGCGGTGGCCGCAACTTTTGCGCTTGAACTGCATGTTTTCCAATGTAGTTTGTTTTATTTGCAGGCTTTGGGGGTCTTTGAGGTGGAATCGTCCTAAGGCCAGAACTCGTCCTTTGGACTTGCCCAGGAATCCCTTTGCCTTGCGGGCTTAGAGTTTTAATGCCAGCCGGTTTGGTTCCAAAATTCGGAGGCATCGTTGATACAGTTTTGTATTGGCCTTTGTGCGTTGAATACAATAGCCTCTGCTGGACTTTTTCTGGAGGGTATGTTTTCGCCGGACAATTGTTTTTGATGATGTTATTAGGAGGAGCTTTATTTATATATTTTTGGGTGCCGTTATTAGAGACTTTTTGCTGAGGATAAAACCGAGGTGTGCTCGTTTTATTCAATAAAAGATTGCTCGGCCCAGCAACAGCACTGGACATTACGACGTTACTAAGTATTTTAACTTTATTTTGAGTGACTGGTTTTTGACCGTTGACGGTTTTCGACATGCTATTAGCTATGTTTTGTACAACATTATTCGTAGGAAACGTATTTGCTGTTAAGATCTTATGGCTCTGGGGAATATCGGGTCCTGGATCGATGATCGACTTTTTAACAAAAACGTTGTGAACTGATTTTTCTGAAATGGAAGCCAATGATCCATTGTTGATAGAGCCGTTGTTTGTATTTATTGAAGAGACACTGTCTGCATGTTTCATGCCTTCTGGAGCGATACTTTTAACAACTGTGATTGGAGGAGCGTTGACCAACGTAATCGTAGGACTTTTAACTGCAGAATTAACTAGTGTGAAGTGGGATGGCGTAGTGGAGCAGAGCGTCTTTACTACTGTAATCGGAGTGTTCATCACAGTTATAAGAGGCGGGTTTACCACCTTTGCACTGATGGATGATTGAATTGTTTGATTGTTGTTGGCCATAATAATCTTGGCCACGGATACTTTTTCGACATGGTTGTCTGTTCCCCGCAGGGGTGCTGACGGAGCCTCTGTGGGTGTAGAGGCATGATTTGTACTCACCTGGCTAGTGAGTACTGTGTTTGTTTCTAGAAAGAAAAAAACATATATGGTTAAAATATCGCTGACGACTTCAAAAGACTATTTATGTTTGAAAATGTAGCATGAGAGTTCGGGATTTCAATGGTATGTTTTACGGCGGTGAGGAAAGTTAAGGTTAAAGTTTTATATGATAAATAGTTACCTAAGCAAATACTCATGTCTTTAGTAGTTCCATCATTTGGTAGTAAAGTGCCCCCACCGCCACCCTGTACTATTTGGTTATCGGGATCCAGGTCAGACAATTCTGCTGTAAAAAAGAGAAAAATATTGTTAGTATTATCATTTATCAATTTTTAATTTGTAGTTCACTGGTGCATTATAATGGCTTATGAATTGCACTACAAAATGATTTTGATATTACACCCAATAATTAATTGAATAATTAGTGCCACAAACTTAATTCAACATTAGTCAATGGCTCGCACATTTGAAATGAACCATCCAGGATTCACAGTTTGAAGTATATTAAGCAATCAAGGGTTATTCTAATGTCTTTAATAGGCTACGTAAAGAAAATGTGTGCTTCTCAAAAAAAGCTGATGCAACAAAAATCATATTTCAAAAGGCTGAAATCGCGTTGCTTGTTCCGATTTTCATATATTTCGTTTGTAAAACTCGGAAAGTAATAAATATTGGTGTGCAATATGGGAAAATTAATTAAAAGTACGAAGTTTGAGCGATGGCGTTTTCAGTGCAAACGACCGTTAAAAATGTCGAGAAACATCAACATGTTTAATTTGCAGTTTAATAAGTCATTCTGAAGCGAAAAATGCGTGCCCATCATTCAAGATCTGCTGGAAAACAATAATAAATAGGACTAACCTGATGAAAATGCCAAGGGAGCGTCTAAGGACAGTTGCAGCTTCATTTACTTGATTTTACCCTTTTGTATTTTTCTCCGAAAGGCCCACAAATTCGTTTTCGAAATTATTTTGGCAATAAAAATATCTTTGCACATTCTAAAGATGCATTTGGGTACCAAAAACACCCAAAGAAAGGAATTCGCTATGGCAGAAAGCTAGGGAATTTAGGGAATTTCTAGTTTGTTCCATTGGTGACGCGCTAGCGCGCCACCTAGATGAGGCAGTAGAACTTATGGCGGCCATCGCGGGAAATTTAAATTTGTCGCAGGGGATATATGGCAAAGAGAGAGGATCACCTACTCAACATCAAATTTATTGGGAACGGTAGCAGCGAGTTAGACCGAGGTCACACTGAAGCGCTTGCGCCCTGCCGAGCTGCGAGGGGCCCGTTCAAGGTGCAGGAGATGACATGAACAGCAGCTTTGCCTATGCTTTTCTCAACATGTGTTATCGATTGTTTCTTATTATGTGGGCGTGTTGCCACAAATCTCGTCGATAGGATGGAGTGATTTGTGCCTGCCGAAAATCGTACCCGTTCAAGCAATTCCATTTATTTTAATTATTATTAAAGCGGAAATTGGATTGGGTTTATGGTGAATTTAATGTAATGGAAAAATGCAAGCGGCAAATATGTCCGCCAATCCTTTTTATGCTAGAGCTCTTTTTGCTTCAGCATCAGACCAGTGGTTCCAAATCGAGCGCCTCTATCCTGTACGTTGCTGTTATGGGTCAAAATGGATTTTTTTGGGTCAAGCCGAGTATTTGTTAATGGAGCAACGTGCAAGGTGAAATGTCTTATAATGTCTACGGTTTTACATGTAATGTCCTTATTTTAATTTCAAATAATCGTTGAATAAGTGATCCGAATCGCTATTGTACACTGAATCGTTCAACGATTAAATAAAAGTTCGGTTTGTAGAAGACTATGAATAGCTTTTTGCGTATTATTAAACATGATTACTTTTACAGTTGTGACCTTCACATTGAATATCTCTCTTGTTCCTATAAAACGTATTATATTTGCGGTTTTAAATATTTCATTTGAAGTGCTATTAGACGACAGAACTGCCATCGACCTTTTCTTCTTCAAAACCGACGTAGATCGTATTTTGTTCATTGAAGGATTCGTTTTGTGTTTTGGTAGGAAATTTAGTTTTATTCCAAATTGGCATTTGGAGAAACAGATAAACTCCCAAGTGTCAACAATATATTTAATTTTAACCCGATGATTATAGTTTTAAATGGCAAAGCACAACTGTTGAAATGCAATTTTAAACATTTAATTGTCTATAAAATTGGGATCGAAATGCTTCCCAAGCTGGACTGGAGATTCTAACTAAAGAAACCCGTAAAGAGACATGAGACAACATTTTTTGATTTGCGGTCATAAGGCGGTGGGCGTGGTGGTAAGAACAGAATGAAACACCCTCATTCGTCACATTTACGCCCCACTTCTCGAGATGTTGGTAAAGGGATACACCCTCTACTTGCTGATTGGCTCCTCGCTCAAAAAGGGCTGCGCTATGGTCTAATGGAGTTGAGAAACGCGTTTGGCTTAAAAATGGGTGAGACATAAGGAACGAATTGGAACCTTGAATGGAATTTGCAATATCTCAAAAGTCTTGTCTATTGTTATTGTACCTATCAAGCTTTTAATATCGGGGAAAATCGCGCTCGAGAAGATAACATCTTAATATAACCCATTCGCGTGGTCATTTTGCTGTGGGAGACGCAACAATTGTGCAAATCTTATATTTTGCCACCGTATTATGATGGCCCAATATGTGACCTTACGCTCCTTATCATAATTACAGAAAGATAAAATATTTTTGCTCCTTGGATTCTGGCATTATTTTGCATAACTTGGAAATATCAAATGGTTTGTGGTAGCAGAGCTAAATATTTGCGGCTTGTTCATAACCAGTCGTTCTTCTCTCTTCGTTCGACATTCTGGATATTATTTGCGGGCCAAAACGTAAATTGATAATGATGACATTGCGAGAAAAAACAGTGTTTTGCATCGAAGCTTAGCTCTAAGTCGGTCTTGTTAAGGTACAGAGTACTTCTCTGTAAATGCAGGATTGATTTAGGCATTAACAATAATGTTGTAGATTTATAAGCCTATTTAATTTCATTCACTCATTAATATGTGTTAATTTTAAACTCGTCTTTCAGATGATAATTTAATTTAATAATATTATATTATTAAAAACTATACAATTATGTTTTGCCCATGCCTTAACAAATTTTCTGATCATTTAAGCCAGGCCTGATTTTTTCCCTGCTTCCCAGAGATCAACTTTTCATTTTAACACTGATATTATGCACCCTGTAGAAGCTGCACAAAATTGATCTACAATCTACGAGGTATCTAGTACTTAGCAGTGAGCGTGTTAATAATTTCACGCACGAAATATGTAGTCTAAACTAAGCACACATTAATAAATTTTTCCTTAGGCCTGTTATAAGTCTTCCCAACAGTTTTCCTCTATGCCTCTTATTATATTTACGGTGAAATTGTCTTAAAGATGGCACATGGAAAAATGATTTTATACTTTTAACACAATTAATTGTTTTACTTTTTTTGATTCAATTACATTAAGTACTTTCTTCTTTAATATTTCGAAAATAATTTGCCATTTAACTATTTCTAACGTAAAAAGGAGCGTTTAACCAGATATTTATTTGCATATCACTGTCGTGGAGCTTCTGTTATAAACCTAATCTTCACGCTACAAACTGGTCACTACAAGAGGGGTAGTCGAATCCAGCGATTTCTTTCATCAAGCATCATAGCTACAAAAATTAGCGCGTGAAACCAGAATCCGCCAAATGCATCAACACACTAATCCATCAGCATTCAAACTTGGATAAAATGCAAACTGAAATCGAATCAGAAGTTCAACAGAATTCAAATCGGCAGTTCCATCCAAAACATAGACTCACTAAAACCTACAGGATCTTGCATTTCCTCATGATATTCCACTTAAAACAGAAATTATGTCAAAGGAGTAAAGCGCATCAACGGCACGCGCGCACCTCCAGTATCAACGACACAAACCACTGGGGGTCAAACAGTGAGTTATTTTCACAGACGTAAGATATTTACAAATATTTCTAGTTACATAACAGGGACGAGGAAGGTATTTTATGCAATTTTGGACCAGACGCTGGCCAGCCAGCAGCCAGTTTTAATAAAAAGAAGCATTTATGTATTATTGAATGTCGCAAAATAATGGGACAAATGTACTGGCCGTCCTGAAAACGTTCGGCGCGTTGTTGCAATAATCAATTCAAATGACCGTAGCGAATAATTTAGCCAGAAACAATACAACTGGCTTACTAATTATGCAGGTCTTCGAGTATTATGTCAAAAATATGCACAGCCTCGCGGGATCTATAAATAATTACCAGAAAACTCGGCTCTACAGCAAGATCTAAGATGTAAATAATGGATATTTTTAGAAAGTATCAAGAATGTGGTACAACACCACTACTTTATTGCCACTGATACACTTTTAACGTAACATCGTTTCATTTAATGTTTTCTTGGACAACCGCTGCATAAGCAGCGCGAATGTTGTAGAAAAAAAGGAAATTTCGATAAACCACTTATCAAAATAACCAGTTATCGCAGGCTATGTAATAATTGTTGTTGTGTTTTGAAATTTATTACAGCAAAACTATTTTTTATCGAAACTTGACAGTTAACAACCTGATATTTATAGAATTATTTTAAATACACTTCCACTTAACCATCGAAAGCGTATCTTTGAAATCAGCAGCAAGGAGCCAAAAATCTTCCATCGAGGTCGCACCAAAACATTTATTTAACCCAGCAAATTCGTTCTTTAGCCCAGCCAAACATCAGAAGAAATCGTTCTCGAAACGTTTATGGCAAATTTTTCAATTAAACTGCTCATCCCCGGTAAAACTAAGCCAGGCATTGATTGCAGCACCATTCATAGGCCTTTTTACGTGAGTAAAAAGTTAAACAAACTGAAAACTTACCTTAAACTGACAGAAATCAAAATCAACTTTTCAATCTCCGATGTAAACACAAACATTTTTTAGTTAAAATCAACACGCCACTTGAATTTATCGTGTCCATAACAACATTAACACATTTTACAAATTATTTCCACTAATTTTTGGGTTTATCGCTATAATATTACCGCATAATTATTCCAAGTTTTAATAAACCTTCGAAAACACACATCTAAACTAAATATGGCAGCCATATTCTGTGCAAAACAAAGGAAACCTGTTCGATAGCCTCGAACCCTTATCCGTTTTCCGGTCTGGAGCCTTCGCGAACCGGCACAGATGTCACTGGGTATAAAGCGCGTTCTCGTGCAGCTGAACGTTGTAAATCCGCGAGTTATGCAATGTTGCGACGCAAACCTTTTTCCAAGAAAATAACTTAACCTAACATTTTGCACCAACTGGATCAACTTTTGCCTAGTCGAGAACTATGCGACTAAACATGTACATATCAATTAATACTTCAATTTAATTAAACTTACACTATACATTTTTAAATAACATTGGCTAAATAGGTATCATACATGAATTATTATGGTATCGTACACATTTTATCCAGAACTTTAATTTAAATATAAAGTTTCATTAACAATTCCTACGTCAAAATTCCGTCAATGTGTCATAAAATTATTTTTTTTTAATTTTATCTCCGTTAATTTTTTTAAAAATCTATACCCGTTTGTGAAACTTGATTTTTCTCTAATAGACTTCTGTACTAATTTCAAAATTTAATATTTCTTTCAAAAAAAGACTTGACTGAAATGTAAACTTAGTGTGTCATCCGGCTGGAAAGACCAAAAAATGTGGTATCCAGCTCTATAAATCAAAAAATGTAGCAAGGACCGAATAATGCACCTTTTGCGCGTCAATACGACCAAGCAAATAACACAAGTAGACTGTACATTAATTGTATTTAATAATTTCCCAATTATATGTACAAGGGCCTTATAGAATGATCAACGTATCACAATTCTTTGCAACTTCATACTTAATACTACTCTTAAAACTAAACCTATCTCTAGACCTAACCTATGAGAAAGTGGTGGGAACGCCACCCTCTCCCTTTAGCGACCCAATAGGACGCAACACTTAGTAAGTAAATAATATATGAAAATCTAGATCATAATTGCAATTCTTATGCGATTCAACTCTTTAAATTAAGATGATTTATAACAGCGTTTATTGAGCAGAATCAAATAAGAGCAACATAATGTCTAAAATAAAACCTAGTCTCGACAAAAGCAGTTCGCTTAATTTTACCACGTCAATATTAGCAAAATACGTTACGTTTTTAGCCTCATCCAAAGAATTTTAATACTTAAATAGTTTTAAATTTAAAGATATTTCCTCCACTAAGATCAAGGGCATATTTCCTTGAACCCCATTAGAAACCTAACTTTAATAAAGAATAGTTTGCTAAGTACAGCTCCAATATCAAAGCAATTGTTCATTTTTATTTTGATTAAAAAGAATACCCAAATAAACAAAACCCGCCATCATTTCAAATCCTGGACTTTACGCCAAGATCCTCGTTCGAACGGGGCACAAGCCATGTTTGACAGCTTCCTAGTTTCTAAAAACAGAAACAGATAAACGAAGACCGCTGAATTGCTCGAAGATGTTAAAACTCAAGACAACAAATATTCCGATTTTCCAAAGATTTTATTTGACCAATCGATATACATCATATAACCTGTCTAAAACTAATTATGTACATTATTGCTAATTTACTTCGTAGGTGGCCATGCCCATTGGGTCGCAGGAGGCTCCCTAATCAGAGGTTCCCATGGCTTCCAAGTTAACATCTTCCTGGCCAATACAAGTTCATTCTCAGCTTGAACTATAACTTCTTCGATCTGTCCACAGCCTATTTGTTTTTCAATTGTTTCGACGTTCTGAGAGGACTTGATTACCGCTGCTCTCTGATTGATCACGTCTTCCGTGTGTTTCCTATAAGCAGCGCTCTCGGGCATCTTTTGCAAAGTCCTCAAGATTTTGCTGTACAAAGTGGCGAGAGTATGATGGGGTTCCACGGCCACTGCGAGCCCCGTTAACCCAGTTGTTTTCTTAAGAGCACCCGCCATATTCACTCTATTTACGTAATTAAATTAAGAAATAAGGTTATGATCCGCGGATCTAGGGGAGTTTAGTTCATGTATCTCGGTATCGCGATGGCACCACTGCTTTACTCGAATGACCTACACAGCGGGCAAATTTATAAAAGGAATGTACCGATTGGTATAGCAGAGCGGGCCGGCATCAGAGATGCGTTGTATCGATCGTGTTTTGTTTCCATGCAGATTTGAAGGCCAGCGAAGCGAGTCAGCTACTGGCATATCTGTGAATAATATTGATGCGCAATACACACTCGTTTGTGGGCAGAGGGGAAGTTGTAGAGTGCATCAATAAAAAAAAACGGAAGAAAAATATTAGCGAATTTTACATTCACGTACCAGAATAGCTACACAGACTTCCAAAGTAGGCTGGAAAACCTTGAGAACTATGCTAAATAAATATTTATCTAATTATTTTCACGTATACAATTTTTATTCCAAATTGTTTACCGCATATATTGTTTCTTAATTTAATATTCGAACCGAAATATTGTAATTTTTTTCACATACGATTGTAAAATGTCTGCACTTCTGTGCATATCATCAGATGCAAACCTTGATTTATTAAAATCAATGTAAAATACTTTTTCAGCACCTTTTGCAAGTCAAATATCACCTGGCAAAATTTCATGCCACTTCCGGCTTAGATATAATGGACCAAAATTAAAAGCAACATCTAGTTTTTAAAAGACCTCTTGGCAATTAAATTCTCAAAGAATTATGCCAATTGTTTTAATTGAATGTAATATATTAATTTTAATCGATTTAAAAATACATTATTTTGCTACTTTATTATCTAGAGACATTTGGGAAGTTTAGACTTCCTAGGATCATGCAACTGTTGTAAAACACAAAAATTGTCTTCGGTCAAGCCAACAGTCTTTATTCGATCAGTATAAACATTTGTTAGTGTTAAATAGTTTACAAATGGATTACCTTTTATTTGGCCCATCGTAGCCATTAAAGTTTTGTACAACTTGCTTACCATTGAAAATAATGTAACTTTACATCATCAATTTATATCAAAATTACTAAAAAATGTAATTTGAGTTCCAAAAATTAATTATAACATTTGTACCAAATTAGTTATGGTTAAATTATTGTGATTAACGTACCTATAATTGTATTAAATTAATTGTTGTTATCAATATGAATCACTTCATTTATTATTGATGCGCTTTCTTTGACTTCCCAACTTTTTTCCCAAAACCTCTTCAGCCGGTTATTCGAGTTTGCACAGAATTCCCGAAAGTCCTTCAGCAGTTTTGTTTGGAAATTGTTATCAACTGCTTGGTTAGTTCTCCATCGTTTACTAACCATGTGATTCCACGACCAAAGAAAACCCATCTAAAATGTCAATTTATTTTAAGTAACTCTCATACTAATATTAATTTATTAGTCACATCTCCTTAATTTGGCATTTATATATAATGTATCTGACATTTATATGTAATTATTTTTGACATTTATATCTAATTTTTTGACATTTATATCTAATTTTTTGACATTTATATCTATTTTTTTGACATTTATATCCAATTTTTTTGACATTTATATTTAAAGTTTTGACACATCTAAATATATAAAATTTGCTAAGAAAACCTGACATATCTGACCCTACCAAAAGATTGCAAGATTTTTTATACAATTTTTGTTGATTCAATTCAATTTAAAAGTTGAAATTACCACAAAAAATAGTTGAACATTATATAAATACCTTTCTAGTGTTATCATAATCATCTTTATTTTTTCCACTAACATGTCGAGTAATATAAGCCTCATGAGGGCTGGACACAATATCTGTATGGTCATTATATCGCCCTGCTAATTTTTTCTGGTTAAAGGAGGCCAATCTGGCCCTAGGTCTAGGAGTCGGGCAAGAAACCAAAATGAAAATAGTTCCAGTACAATGGACATACTGGAACTCTTGAGATGTAGTCCCAGCATTGCTTGGCTCAACTAAGCACTGGATAAACCCAAACCTAGAAATTATAGCTTCCTGAAATAAAAAGAGCCTATCTGTGTCGGCGTCTTCGGGAAAGCTTTTAAATATCCGCCCATGAGGTGGTGTCAGACACTCAATGTTAAGTGGTATGAAAATTGGGCCTCTTAATGGATCGGATTTGTTCGAATATGGTAAAGCCAAAGGGTCATGAGGTATAGGAACCAATTGTAGCTGGCATGTCTGGGCTTTTCGGTACCAACCGAATAGCAATTCCGCAGCGATTGACCCAGAGGCCGTCAACCATTCTACTACCAATTCATATGCTTGATCTGGTCTGAAGATGCGTTGGTATCTTGCATGTCCCCACTCTACTCGGTCACTTTTGCTGTTGATGTCCACTTCCAAATGAATTCTTTTGTAGAGCGGTGCTGAAATGAAATTATGTCAAAAACCATTTAAAACCACGTCTATTGGTTCCCGAAAAGTGCATGGTTTACTTACTGTCTTCATCTATGTTATCTTCGAAATAAGCAGCATCTATATTATCACGCAAGAAATGAGGTACAGCGCATTCTTTATCATTGGCTGAAATGTTAGGCATTTGCAAAGCAGAATTTTGGGAGATTCGACCCCATTCCAGTGGTTTTTTAATCTCGACCTCGAGCCACTCGTTTTCGAAGCTCTGCACGTCGCATTTTTGTGTGCTCTCCTCTTTGTCTTCTGTAATATTTTCAATGTATATTAAAATGAAGGTGATTATTATCATCTACACATATTTTACATGTCCCCAAAAAAGCAGAACATTTTAAATTCAAACAACTTTTGGCTGTTATCCTTGGAGTCAAACCATTAGGATACTTTGATGGTAGGTAGTCCAACATTATTAAAATAAAATAGATAACTATTCCACAGAAAAAATATTCGAAATTTTAAGTATTACTTCAAAAATGTTTCAAATGCAATTGATAAATTCAAAGGGATTGACTCATTGACTTAAATCTGTACAACAGAGTTCATGAATCGGTTCATTATAAAACAAAAAGTAAGGTAACAAAAAATTTTTTTGAAGTAGTGAGTTATATTGCCAAGTTGAGGTCTTGGATAAATTGTCGCATTGAAGCAACGGAGTTTTATTTTGATTTCATAAAACACCCAAACAAGCTCCTATTTGATGTGAATTTTGGGCTGAAGAGATTATAGTACTATTTTTCTTATAAAATTATGTTGACAATGCAGTCAATAGTGAACCTAGTGTTTGTATATTGAATGCATTTGATTTCAACATTACTATGCCTACCTAGAGAACAAGACGAAATATAGATACTAATTGCATAAGGCACAAAGCAGAAAAGTAAAGGTTGGAGAAGTTAAACAGAGAAAGAGAGCAAATTTTAAAAACACAAACTTCTACTAAACAAAATACTGAGAAAATATAGAATTCCAAGAATTAAAGGGATATAGTGGATAATATATTTGTTAGAGAAAATGCTGGCCAACAAGAGTCAAATTATATTTCTTCAAAGCTGTAGCTAGGAAATATAATACTTATTTTGCAAAATAGAGGCGCAAACAATGAACTACAAAGTTTTAAAAATGTGCAATGTACTTCAATAGTGTCATAGATTTATGGTACTTTTGGATGATATGAATAAAGAGTGTACTGAAAGAGACAAGATAAGGATTTTTTTTGCTGGGTGTCAGACAAACCCAGTGCTGTCACCCATAGAGAACCACTAATGTGGTTGGGTCACACGGTGGGAATAAGAGAAAATAGGAAAACTATAACGATCTAAAAAGCTGCCCCTATAGAAGAAAGAATAGAGTTGCTTATTAATTAAAAGTAATGACAATGATCCTACATAATATAAAATGATAGCATTATAGAATAAAGCGTTTTCTGTAATCTCCATCTAATTTGCGTAGCCTTTAGACTACTTTTTTTTAATAGATTTCAAGATAAGCTAAGGAAATATGTTGATGTATACATCGCTTACTTATTTTGTAAGTGAAAATTTTAATGGTTTCTCAGGAAAATTATTTTATCTAAAACTTTCAATTTCTGTTTTTGTTGCATTACCACAAAAGCCGACTAATGGAGCATATGTTTGTTTACTTAACATTCAATTTTTAAACAAATTTGTAAAAAATAAATCCAAATAACAAGGCATCCAATAGTAAATGAAAGTAATAGCTTAGGCATAACAACCTTACCTTTGTCGTTTATAATGCAGTAGAGATAAAACCCATAAATGAAGTTTTTGGTGAAATCCCCAGATGCATGGCCAATTAGTCCTTCTCGTCTCATATTATTCATTATCTGAGTACATGCAATTAAAATTGTGCGTAAGTTTGATTCAACAGAATTGATTAAAAATACAAAATAAACATTCCTTAAGCATTGCTGACTGCAGTAACATATTTTTATTATAATTATGCAATAATGAAAAATATACAAGATATTAAAAGTTTACCTTAACTGCCATTTCAACATTTGTGACACCTTCCACATGTTCTATCAACCAGTTTACTGCGTCTGCTGAAACGAAAGTAAGATTGGCAAAACTTTGATGGCTAGTCAGAAAACAAACTCCAGTATATGGATTTCTCATGGCTTCCAAAATTTCTATGTTAGATGCCGTTGCTTTAAGAATTGGTTCTGTTTGAGTAATCCTATAAAAAAGAATAATTACCACTAATGCAGATACAAGTACGTTTACAAAACTTAATCTCATACAGCAAATTAAAAGCAAATATGTCAAGCAAAATCAATTGAACTTACATTTCGTCATTTCCATCAAGAGACAAACTGTCACTCCCCTGCGTTTCCACAGCTGGGGATACGCGGCCCCTTTCCATGACTTTAGATCCAGACCTAAAACTCGTCAATTATGTAGATATGTAGATGTTACAAAGCAAACTGGTGAAGTGCACTACCATGCTAAGCTAATAAAGCAAAATATGTATAGCAGCAAAAATTACCAACCTAATGGAAAAGCTACGATCTATAGAGCGAGTGGAGGTAGTCTGAAAACAAAAGAATGCTAGCGGCATATAATATACAAAAGCTGTAACAAATTAAGTTGATTCAAATGCACAATTCAATTGCATTAAACGACAATCAAATAGAAGACTTAAAAGGTGCAATTTTTGTATCGTGCAATTTTTTAACAGCACAGTTTTTAAAGTGCAAGTTTGATATAACGCAATTACTGTTGGGCAATTTTTATTATAAATATGATTCAAAATAAAAGAAGCCATCAGAAAATGAAAATTTCTTGGAACAAACAACTTATAAATATATACAAAATTGACGTATACAGTGCAAACAAGGCGAAAAACGACACTACACCAGGAACTTTGTAATAGTTATGTTCATGCTGAAGCCTGTAAAAATTAAGCTGTGTTAGTATTATTTTTAAGTCATCCTCAAACCTTGGGCGTGGTCTATCCGGCAGTCTATTACTTCCCAGTCTTTCTCTGAATGGAGAATTAGTTCCAATCGGATTCTGGAAAATTTCGTCACTGTTTCAAGACCTAATTAAAGAATCAGAAGTGTCACAGTTGCAGCAACCAGAATTTCTCTAATAGTTCACTCTTTTGAATAATGATGCATTTTTTGCTTTGAGTAGAATTGTCAAATTCAATCCATCTTGATAGTTCTATGTTCATTAACGTAAGAAGCTGTAGTATCTTGTAAAGATATACAAAAGTATGTAAAATATACACGATAAAAATTTTAATTGTTGCAACTGAGATCTTTAAAAATACAATTAAAATGTTTTAGCTAACAAATGTAACATACAAAATTGCACTGTAACAAAAATAATCAAGATATAGTTGAATAAAAAAAATAAAATGGAACAGTAGCGTTGGCTCTTTTAAAATATACAAAAAAATGTCCTTGCATATACTACAATAGAAAAAAGAATACAAATATAAGTGCAAAATGGCTATATAGAGCATTTTGTGCAATTTAGGCGCCATGCCAAGAAATCTATTGCAGCATTTTCAGTTTCAGTTAATAAGAATAAAATTAGTAGGTACCTGCATTACAGCGCTCATGCTATTTCGTCTGGGCTGAGCCAAAGGGAGGAGGTTCTGTGTTATGACACTCAGAGACATCTAAAACATCATGCAACGATCTCACACATGCACTAATAAAACAAAATCATAAAAAAAATGAAAACAAAAATATAAATTTTAAACAATAAATTGTAAAACAAAAAATGCAAACAATAACAGTAATAAAACAAGGCAATAGAAATAATTTAAAGTGGAATAAGCAGCGAAAAGAAAATGTCTAAAAATAACAAATAAAAAACTCAGATCTAATCTACTCGAAACAGAAATTAAATTTTGGAAAACAAAAATATAGTCTGCAGTATAATACGTTTATAGAGTAATGCCTAGAAGAATCTAATAATAGCTAAAACTAAAAAATCGTTCAAATTCATTCACGACTCTAGAATTCTAAAGCAGTGACTACGGAAACTTCGCACTTAAGCAGATGTCTCTGCTTTAAATTGAGTTGGATTCATTTTATAGTGCGTGGTGCTTTAAGCTAAATGTGTTTAAAGTCAGATATGCTTAAAGCATCAAAAACTGAAGAGTAGCGTTGATATTTTCAGCGGAAACTTAGCTCGGCAAAAGCAATTTTATAGCATTACCTGTGATTTAACATATTATCTGCGAATTAAGATTTTTACATTAAGTGCCTGGTCATCAACTTCACATATAATAACAAATCGTCTAAGCAAATAACGAAATTATGTCAAGTAACGTGACAAAGTATTGTAACGGGGCTAAGTTATATAAAGTGACTAAATTAGATATAATGGCTACATAAGCTAAAGTGAAAATCAACAGAATGTAACACAGGCTTTAAAACTGCTAGTAAAATTGGTTTTATATTTGTAGAGAACAAACCCTGGGCTTCTTGGAGACACCCGGCCTCTTAATTTTATTTACAACGGTCTCCACAAATCTCAAAAATCCATCGATCATAACTTGGTGGTCCCTCTTAGAAGGCAATTCGTAAATATCACAGTGCTCTGCCCCATCAATTATTCGTTTAGTAGCTGCATTATTTAACGGCAGAAGGTACATTCTCAGTCTGGAATATAAATACATCAATGTAATATATTCAAGACTTAAATTTGTTTATCGCATTATTAAGTAATGTCTATCGATGGGTTTATATATCCTTATTATATTATTAATAGCATAACAGAGGGCTTACTACTTCGTAAGTAAAAATTAGTACTTACCAAATTTGTCAAATACAGTTTGGTTAAGTCACTTCATTTAAATTTATGGGTATTTGATAATTATTGCAATTGTATAGCTTTCAACTAAATATCAATAAATAAACTTTATCAAATCCAAAAAAATAAATGACTCACCTCCAATATTTCAAAGTATCGACCAATTCGAAATCTGTGTCGCCTCGAGTGCAGATATAATGATCTAAGTAATTCCATGCGTAATGCTCCAACTTTTCAGTAGAGAATGAAGCATAGGACTCTTCATAAGTATCGTGATGCGGAGCATGGAAACGATACCTATACTGATAATTAAAGCCCGGGTAAGGATGCCTAAAATATCCACAAACAAATACCATTATACCAAGGGATAAAACATATTAGATTCAAGAAATCTTTATCCATGTAAAACTTGCCTGGGTCTGTATCTTGTAACGGTAATAGCATTTCCAGACAGTGAAATTTTGTGAAACAGCCTACCGATTGAAAGTAGGTAAGTTTCCGATGGTTCGTTCCCAGAAAGCTTAGTGCTGGTCCTCAGTAAACATCCATTGGCGCTATCTTTCTGCTTACTGGGCAAAATAATCAATTGAAAACCTTGGGATAGCCTCTGTGAAATTAACTCTTTAAAGACATGAACGGTAGTTAAAGGATCCCTGTAGATAGCCCTTTTTTGGGCATAGTCATTATTCACGTCATCTGGCAATAAATTGTACAAAGAAACGACGTAATCAGTTTGCAACGCCTTTTGCTCCGGAAAATAATCTGTGGTTATCGGAAGACAAGCCGGGATTGTCAGTGACTTCCAATCAACTCCTACCGAAACACCAAGAAAATTAATTAGTAACAGCTGGTTACTTATAAAGACGATCAAGGAAGTATGTAATAAGCTCAAGTAATACACGGAAACAAAAATAAACATGCAAACAAAAACCTCCACAAACCAATATAGTCTGGTAAAGCATGTTAATAAAATATGTAAAACTACATAAGTTACAGTCATACAAATGAAAACTGCATAAATGATAATATTGATAAGTTGAATATTTACAAACCATGCAAAAGTATATCTCAGGACAGATATTTCAAATTAAAAAAAACAGCGTAATACGAAAGCTGCGAATGTATGAAAATGATAACCAACATTATTTTGCTTTTTGAAAACCAAAACTAAAGCGCTTTACCCGCTTTTCTGAGATATTCTTTACATGCAAAAAGAATATTGTTTTCATCTTGGCTGGTCGAGAACGCTTTGCTGTTCACTTAGGATTTGAAATCTTTAAGAGGAAGAAGCAGTCTACTTTTATAGTGCTGGTTAAGTAGTTCGTAATAGTTCCAAAATTAGTGGCAAAGAATTTTGAACTAGAACAATTTTGATGTTGATTAATTAATCTGATAATTATTTTCATATATTTGTTAACTGTTGTCGTTCATTTAGATGTGCTATAACTTTTTTGCATAATGTTCAAGAATTAGTGCCGCCATGGTAGCGTGAAAAAAATGTAATTTCTGCACATAGTTTCTAAATTTTGGAATTATTAAGCTGAAGCCTTTCCCAATTAGGGCTGGGGAAAGTGTATTTAGTGTAAAGAGAAGGAGTTACATAGTGTTAAAAACTGCTAGATTAACTACTGTGTACAAATCTACTTAAAAAAAATTAAAATCAAACCTATGAGGACTTCGTTAACTTCATTTTTTGAAACGAAGCGGGTAAAGTTTCCATCCAAGGCACATGACATGGAACAGAACATAGAAATATGATTGAAGATGTATGCTTAAAATGTTTGATTTTTATTGGTGATATGCAATGAAATTTTATGACATATTTACTTGATCATTTATTTATATTTAAATATGCGATATTACTTTTTATAACTGAAGGAGAAATTTTCCAGTCATGAATCTTTTCTGTTAGAAAAATTATTAACTGCACACATGTTACCCGGTAGTGCCAAAAATTTAATTTTTCGGGAAATCTTGGAGTTGAAATGGCAGATTTCATTGCAAAGAATTTTTGACACAACTAGGTATAAACTAATGTTAATCATAAATAATTTCAAGTAAGTTCAGAACATATATTAAGATATTTGTTAATTTAAACATACCAATCGGTTAATCATTTTTACTTGTCAGGGATCATAATTTCTGATTTTTAAAAAATTATATAAAAAAGCATTACTTGAAAAAATATAATTTTATAATGATGCTGCTGTTTTTAAAATATTGCTATTACTTTCAAAATAATTATGTTATTCAAAAATCCCGTTATGAATTTCAAAATGTCTAGATTTATTATGAATAGAAAAATTTGCAATTAATTTTCCATTATAGTAAGTAGAGAAGCACCAAACCAAATCCTTCCAAAAATCATCCAAAGTGACAAAATATTACCAGTAGTTAAAGCTGGGGTCCATTCTTGTTCTCCTGTAGCCCCCCACAATAAAGTTGAAGTTTTAGGTGGTTTAACAGGTGTTGGAATGTTTGGAGAGTTAGTCATGTGAACACTAGGCCTTTTCTTACAATCTAGAGATTAAATACCAATAATAAATAAGTTTCTTGACTTATATTAATCAGATAAATATGTAATTATAAGCTTGTAATCATTACTTTTATGAAACGGGGAGGCAATACACTTTCTTACGAATCCAGCAATTGTAAAAAGAAATAAGTGAGTTTGATGGAAAATTACTGTTCTATTCTTACTGTGAGCATTTTAATTCTACCTATGTATTTTGGTACACAAAAATATAGCTGAACCACAAACTATTTAATATGTAGATGTAATCATTTCTTTTTCTAATAAATATTATCTGAATTTGCAAAGCTGGAAAAACTTATTCTACAGCAAACGCAATAGAAACACCTTTGATATCGTATTTTATGTCTATTTCTCAAACATTCACCATTGTTGACTCTATACATTATTACAGCAATTTTAAAATTTACGATAGATAGTAAATAATTAGTTCTAGTTTTTTTAATGTGTGTAACATTTAGATTTAGTTTCTTCTGATGGCTGTTAACTACAATTGTTATAGTTTTTAAAAAGAATTAAATATTTTAAAATGTAAAATAGGATAATTGTCTAACTAAGGTCTCACTATGCGTAATAATGAGCTCATACAAGTGCACATTTTTAAAATTGTTACTTATATACTCCAAATGTTGAAACTTACACAATATAATCAAATGGAAAATAAGCATATTGAATAAATAAGTGACTTACATTCATGTAAAGCTGCAATCGACTGCTCAGTCATTTTATTTTGCGAATTAATTTCTGCTGGACCCTTATTAATCAAAAATCGATCCTGCTGCTTTGGTGTCGCTTGGTAATGATGTTGTTGTATAAGTACTCCCGTTGGGCCTTTAGGGAAAATGTGCGTCCATCGCCTACGATTTGACGTCAGTTTAATAGTGACATGTGAGGGGTCAAAGGGGTTGATCAAAGCCCGAGATTCCAAAGGTGGTGAGCCTTCCGATCCCACAACCATCCGAAATGGAGGGGACAACTCTTTCTCACCAGCGGCTGTCCAAGTTTTCTCCTCTGCAGTTGGAGATAGGACTGGACTGGATGGGCTAGGCGGTATAGGAATTGGTTGGGAAAATTGCTTGTAGTCGCTAGGATGCTGTTGTAGCAAATCGGGATCTGACAATTTCCTGCTTTTAACCTGTCCATGATTCGAGAGTGTCCCACCTTTCTTGTGTTTTACATTTTTGTGGCTGTTAGCATCATGAACAGCAGGTAATTGAAATACTTGCGCATCGTAAGCATCATAATCAAAGAATGTGTTATGGATGCATTCTTCTTCTTGCAACAGCGTCGGATCTTCTTTAACGTCCAATGTGCTTCTAGGCTCACTCGTCATAGGAGGAAGTTTTATTCGTGGAATGAAATTTGAATAGGCAATTTTCTTATTAGTGGAATAAAATGATAAATTAATCCAATGTGGCATTGAATAATCGTCCGGTACATTTAAATGACTATCTTTATTATGAAACTTAAGAAGAGGAACCGCATGCAAAGGCTGCTCCCCCACGCAAACTAAATCACTGCCAACCCCATTATCAATAATCCTCTGCTTCGTTATGTTGGTCAATTCGCGGTCTACTTCAAAAACACCCACACCAGGCGTCAGTACAACACTCAATTGCCCAGTTCTATCGAAACTTCTATCCAAGTAGTGCTTTTCAAAAACATTCAATGACATATTGAGCACTTCCAAAAAGTTTCCTTGAGCTGCTGTGCTGTTCGTGGCTTGAGGAATAGTAACGCCTGGTCTGGAGTGATACTCAAGAACGATTTTTAAGTATTCAGAAAAAACTCGTCGTAGCTGTGCTAAAATTCCACTCCAATCATCGTAACGTTCGTTCTGTACCGCTACACGATAAAAATCCTCGTAATACCGGCCCTTATAGTCTTTTTGTAAGCACTCTCTCATATACTCAGGAAATTCTTCCAAGCTATTAGCACAGTAAAAAGTCCTGGAAAAAAGAACTATGGTTACTTCATGGTTAGACCCGTTTTTCTTCCATTTGATAAAGAGGTCAGAAAGAAAGCCATTTACTGCTTTTTCAAAATACAAATCGCCGTAAGTATCAAAGTCCCACATTTCCGACGACATTTGCAAGAAGAGGTAGACCATCGAAGTCGAGGATCGAAAGACGACTTTCGTGTCTTCCGTGATGACACCGCAAGCTACCCGATCACCCATCGACCACATTTCATATACTTGGCACCGAATCGTGCCCCCACAAAATTCGATTTTTTTGTTCATGTAGACACAGGTGTTGGTCTGAAATTTTAGAACAACTGTGTTAGAAATTAAATATCACACAATGTTACTGAAATATAATGAATCATTTCACTTATTTTATTACGCAAGCCTATTGTTCAATTTCAGTATTTCAGCTGTGAAGAAAACTTTATTATATTTAATTACCAGCTTGTTTTTTAACCGCCACATTTCAGAACGTCCCATATATTGATCTTTGAATGTTAGTTCTATGGAGTCCAACGCAACGTCCACAGGATTGACAATTCGCAAACTGACATCCTTGTAATTGCGGAGGCCAAATGCTTGCGCAATACTTTGTTCGACGCTGATGGTATCTGAAACCAAAATTGATTTCCATTCTACAAATTAAAGTCTTACGTATAAGTCTATTAAGTAAAATGGAAGAGCCTACAAAATTTTATAATACATTATGTCTTATTGTTGTTATCAATACTAATATACTTGCTACGTAAGGAGAATTCGATGTTCTTTATTTATTTCTTCCTTTGCACAGATTAATATTTAAGCAAACTTAAAACATATGACATTAAAGATTATATAAGTAATATTTCTCTCTATATCAGAACTTTAATCTGAATATTTTTTCTAAATCGCTGCAAAATCACTCTATATACTGAATGGTATGGTCTGAATTTCTATCAACTATTAGAACACCAATTTTCATACTATGATCAATTCTATATTTTCTATGTAGAACTATTATTCATTTACAAGGTCAGTAAATATGAATCTGAAATTTGATGATAGATGGCTCTAATTATCAATGTTCTATCAAACCACCTCATTGGTGCCCTTCTATATTTATATTAATCCTACTATACCTCTACCATTTGTAAAAAGCAATGTCTGAATCAGAATGAATGCTTATCGATGCTAGAGTGAACTTGCTCTTAATAAATTGAGGTTTTTAAATGGTTTAAAAGGCATAGCGAATTGGTTAAATATTACGGCAACAAATGGGGGATTTGATCTGAGCATTCAATAAAAATCAACTGGAATACATAAAAGCAAAAATAGAGTGATACTGGCTTGTAATGAAGCACCATCGTACACTACAAAAACAGCCAAGGAAATAAATGAGGCTTTTAATTGGCAAACACGTTTTTCCCATGCAACTACTCACCAAACTTCGGTCGATTCGATTAATATTTATTTGCATGGATGTGTCATAACAGTTCCACAAATATCATGTATAATTTAAGTTAATGGATAATGAAACTGCCTCTTTTGCTTCACATTTTTTAAAATTACAAAAATTACTAAATGTAAGTTGACTGATATTTAATTTACAGAATCAGCATACTTAAGCTTGAATATTGCAAAATTATGACCAATTGTTTCTACAGTGATTACGATTTACATAATATTTTTATCAATAAAGAAAGGCCCTACCAATAGTCCCTTGGAATAGCTCATTATTTTTATCCACCTCCACATTAGTATCAAGTGTTTTGCTACATGAGAACTAAATCCACATACTTAATTAGCAATTTTTGAAATGTAACGTAATGACCAGCCGTTCATTCTGATTTCGCATGTCATTAAACTGTTTGTTTATGAAGTAATGTGGCCAGTAGTAGCATCTCAGTTTGAGAAGATAATTAGAATGTTTGCTTAAATACATATAAATCTAAAAAATACGTTGTATCAAATGAATGAATAAATAAAGTTCCAATTTTACTCAAAACAATATCAAAGCCACTCATATTCTATTATATTTACACCGTATACGCATGGACATTAATTATCCATCATAGTTGTTCTGTAATAAAAGAAATTCATTACCTTTAGTCTGCATGTCATCTCGAAATGCCTTAATTTGCAGCAATAGTCGGGGATTCTCATCTTCATTTGGATGGTAAATTTCTACAATATCACCCTCTTTTGCGTCAGGATAATCTTTGGGGTTGATCAACAAATCTTCCTCTATAAGATTATAATGTTATATTACAATTTGAATTCATGTTTGCCATTAGATAATTCAGTACTATTAACTACTGGGCACTCGAAGTATATTTAAGTAGCCGAACTAATGACAAATTCTACTTACCACTAAAGTTCTTTTGGTGCACTATCAATCTAAATAATTTCACAGACATGACGAGAAGGAATATTTGTAAATTTTAGAATAAAGAAATATAGTTGAACAAGTTTCAACTTTTTTTTCACATTATTTTTCTACATAAATATGATGTATAAATGGTCGAACAAAGCAAGAAAAATCCCACCAGTCACATTCAATCTAACAGCTGTGTATTGTGTATTTTCTTGGAAAAACAATTTGTTGATTTTAAGGTTATGTTAATGCAGTATGATATCAATATATAGGAAGAGCAAAATCCCTAACTTTGCGTTCTGTTTGAATTTTCCTATTTTCGTTTAATGTGATACGCGTGACCTCCACAGTCTGTAATTAATGCGATAACTTAATTATCAAGCTATTTTTAACTGTTATTGAAGTCTAAACCTTCTTTTTATTATTTAAAAGCAAATATTTATAATGTTAAAAACTAGATAACAACTCGATCTAGTTGGGCTTTCTCAAAATTCATCTTATAGCGAAATCACACTCTTTTCATGGCAGCTAAAAGACTAATAATTAACTTTAACGCAATAGGTTCGATAGCACTTATTATTGCTTCTTTCTGAGTCCATTAGATCAATTTTATTAAATTAAACAAACGGATCTTTTATTAAAATATAAAAGATCTCTGGGATATTTATCTTTTATTAAAATATGAAGAACCTCTCCTGAATATCTTTTTTACATTGTCAGGTTTGGCTACCAAATACTTTTGCAAACACCTAATCAAAAGATTTTCTTGGAAAAATGGAGGAAAAGGCATATCTTCCAAGCAAAACACATGAACATTCCCATCCACATCCCCAACAACAAGGCAACGACCATCCTCAGTGAACTCCACGCTGGTGTTTCTACAATTACTAGGAGATTTCGTACAGGATTGGTAAGTAAACGCCTTGCGTTGAAGATCCCACAACATTATGTTCAATCCACTTACACTGGCAATAATCGTGGAATGAGTAGGAGACCAATCAGCCCCATCAATCGAATCAAACTCCTCTCTCAATTCCAAAATAGGCTCATCAATACCTTCGCTCCAAATTCGAATGTTCCAATCATCCCCACAAGTCATGAGGAGCTTCTTGCAGAACGGTGAAAACTTCATTTGGTGAATAGGGCCGTCATGAGCTGAAAAAGCACTGATTTCGTGGTGATAGCTGTATTTTGAAAATTTATGCACAGATCCTTCTCCTGTAGCCACAAAATAAATACTATCGTCTTCCGGATGGCTGCAGCTTCTCAAAGCTGATTGGCTTCTAGTCACCCTGACTTCAGGATCGGGAAACTTTTTTGGATTCTTTAGACCTTTCATGTTACCTTCCACTTTACTCACTCTCATTATTTGGGTTGTGGTAATTGGATTTGGCCCCACAGGACCGGTTTTGCAGACCCTGCCATCTCTACTAGTTGATATTATAAATTCACGATCAGACTCATCATTTTCAACGTTGACTTGCCAAATGGCTTCGAAGCATGGTGATGTGTCCCTGGTGGTTTGGGCAATGATTCTCAAGTACCTCGAGCTGATATCAATTACTTTGATGTGGCCGTTATAAAAACCCACCATGAGCAAATGCGGGTTTTGTTTTGAGAATTCTAGGGATGTTACAGGGGTTTCAAATTTGTACGACCTTTCTGGTTGGATTGGATTCTTGATGTTCCATATCATAACCATTCCATCTGTGTGTTCAGAGTAATAAAATTTACCGTAGCCAACGGATAGTATATCTTTATTTCTCGGGTTCCATTTGAAGCAAGACACGCTTTTGCCTTTAGTTTTTTGATTGGCAAAAGTCCAGAGCAGCCTGAGGTGGTATGTAAACGCAATATTTTCCCTGAATGGATCTTGATCTAAAAGGCCTCGGAACTTCTTCTGTTGCTCGTTGAAATTGTTGTTGGCTAGCAATCTTTCAATTATATCGACCGCATGCAAAAAGTTACTGTTGTTGATTAAGGCTCTCATATCAATTTCTTGTTCTTCGATGCTGTTGTAGCGCTTGACTTTTTTTGGGAGGTATAATTGGACCTCATCGTCCGTAACGAGTATTTGGTTTAGGTATTCATTTGATATTCCATTGTGCGTGTCGTACATATCCCAGGTGGAGGCGAAGGCGTGACTGTCTCGTATTTTAATGTCGTGTTTTTGGACTTTTCTTGTAATAACAATGTTGGAAAATGTTTGAACTTCTTGATCATTCTGCTTGCGGTTTTGGTCTTTACCTAGGCTGAGGAATTCGTACCTGGCGTTTTCTACGTCTACTTCAACTCCTAATACGGAACGTACATAAAGTAAGCATTGTGTTAGAATTACTGCTGGCACATACCTTCAGGTGTTTCCAAATCGACCACCTTGCTTGGCAAGTCCAAAATATAAAAGGTGTCTGTCTCTTCCATGATCAATTGAATGGATCTGGGCATTTTTTTCAGGGTCATCATTTTAAATTGATGGTGTAATAAAATAAACTATTTTTGTATTGTTTTAAAGCAATGGTCTGGTTCCGGATTCACAGGCCTCACGCTTGTTTGGTCGATTTTGAATGCGCGCTCGCGTAATATCTTATCCCTAGCTTCTTTTTGATGTCATATTGATATTTAATATCAGTTCTAACATGAAAAACAAAAGGAAATTTGTACGTTGTTTTACTTTACGAGTATATTCCTAGATATACAATTCATATTCACAAAAATGTATTGAATTTTGTGCTTATAACATTTAACTGGAGCGGTTTGCAATGAATACTTGTTTCTTATTGGTCGAAATGCAATGGCCGCGGTTAGTCATTTGATTGGTTAGTTTCAAACTAATGTGAAAATATAGCATTTGGAATAAATTCAGTGAAGAACTTAGGTATTTTAAATAAAAATATCTTGAATTATTTTACAACTAATTGATTAAATTTAAGAGTTGTAAACACAAACAAGTTGTTTTCAGGCTTGATACATACAACCAGCGCATTGCCGCACCAATTGGACGAAATTCGCGCAAGTTGTGAATAAGTAGCTACTTTCACAACTGTTTCACTATTTCAATCACATATTGCCATTGCTGTCAAAGTTACATCTTCGGGATTCCAAAAATGAATCTAAGTTTTGCACTTTTTTGCCTGGTTTTGACCATTGTGCCTCAAATTTCATTGTCGGAAGAGGAAGAAGTCCACGATAAAACTATAGTTAGGGCTATTGTTAAGGTGTGTATTCAATTTCACTGAATTTATGTGGATTTACTGTTTACGGACATAGCACTTCCTACCGGTGTCCTTGTTTTTTTTTATCAAAAGTGAGATAAATCACTCTTTATTTCTTTTGGTAGTTATATATCTCATCTTGTAGGCTGAATAATTGATGAAAATATGTAAATGTTAATGTGTATTTTAATAGATTCAAGAAAAAAGCCACGTAACTGCGAACATCTATTAGATAAGATAATAAAATGTTCTCAAGGAGTGGTTTAAACTTGATTTCAAAATGTAGAGTTTATTGGATTAGCTCCTATGTTTGAATTAGATGGTTTTGTCATAAAAGTGGTCTTTAGCTCATTAAATATAAGGGCAACTTAACTCATTGAATTTGCAAATAAGCCAACTCGAAAATATATAATTTCCTATTTGCAAGGCAAAGATATTATCTTTCATTCCACTTGCTTGTGTATCTTATGCAGTAGTATAAGGATTTTTAAATTTACTGACCAAATCTTGCATGCATTCGTAACAGGATATGATGTCTCTTTTACTCAAAAATTTATTGATGATCTTTTTGCTTCAAGTTGCTGAAGTTGTTGCTCATAAGAGGGTATTAAGGGATCGAAATAAATGATAGTTTGAAGTAACAAGATTGTGGCGGAGCTAAATTTTGTACCTCAACTCGTTAAGGTGTGGGAAAAAATGTTATCATAAAAGATTCTCAGTAATTAATTGTGACATTTTAATCTTCCGGCTTGCACTCTAAACAGCAATTAATTATAGTTGCGAGTGCAGACCAAATTTTGCCGTTTTGTCATTAGGCTCACTTAACTTTAGGGGTCAATAGTGAATATGTAATGAAAAATATATTTTAGGCAAAATGAATAGCATCTTTTAAATAAATGAAATATCTTGAGCACAGAGTTATAAAATTATTTAAATTATAATACCACCGCCACCCTCCACTTGTGAAATTCTAAGTTTAGAAAATAAATTATTTGATTAATTAGTGCCCAAGTTGCAGAAAAATTGCTTAAAATATATTTATTTCATATATAAGTACTAATTAATAATATCGGTTTAGTGCGGAACTTTTTTAGTGAAAGCTAATTCCATTTATTAGTGTTTACATTTTTGTAGAGTTGTCCAGGATGTTCATTAAATCGCCTTAAAGAAGTAAAGTCATTCATCTATGATGACCTGCCCACCTATGAAAACACTGAATTCATCAAAATTCACGGACATAAACCGGAATTGATATTCCTCAACAGCGCTGATGACGAACTCGAGACCATTCCTCTAAGCGAGCTAAATCGACAACAATGCAATGATCTCTTGCTCAAGAAAGGTTTTAAACTTAAGTCACAATTGGAAGCTGAAAAATCCGAGTTGTAAGCTTTGCATTAATTCCAATCCCGTAATACGTTCCTTACCTTTACTTGATGCTCAAAATTATACATTTTTTTTAGGGGTGAGCACTGATTTTTCTAGTCTCAGTGTATGTATTTTTTTCATTTACACTTGTTTTATAAGCAGCACCTATCACTGTTGTCAGTATTGATTGTTATGTATACGTTTTATACAGAAGATAGAATTATGGAATTAATAAAGTTGTGAACAATAAGACCAATTTTATTTTCATCTTGACTTTTATTCCTTAAAACTAATTCCATGTTTATATACAATATTCAAATAGATCATTTATTAATAGATGAATAGAAACATAAAAAATATGGGCTACAGAACTGAGGATTAGAGAAGAACAAAGCATACTGCAACACAAAATAAAGCAGAAAAAATATAGATACAGCATCTTAATAACCAATACATACATAAAATATAAATTAAACAATATCTACAATTTTAAAAGAATTCAAAACCATATATAATTACAAACAGGAATGTTTCTCGCTAAATAAAGCATAGAGGTGTACTTAATATTTACAAGTTACACAGGTACCTTATTTTGATATATTTCCCATTTTGACATTGCATTATTTTACATTTAATCCAAATTGTTTAAAAATAATTGAGCTACCAAGAAATAATCTGGGATTGTCTTAAAGCTTACAAATCAAAATTAATTGTCAGTCTTCATCACCATGAACTTGACACTTCATCAGTTTTTTGATTTCATATAATATTCCAAATGTACCCATGGAATATGCTAAAAGGATTTTTGTAAATGCAGAACAAATTTAAAATACCACGAAAGGGATACTTAGTTCCTAATTTCAAGCATGTCGTATTCCAAGGATGACATTTCCAAGATGCTCAATTCCAAATTAATGAAATTTTCGCTTAAAATTTATACTCCCTACACACACATGGCTGTCACAAGATTTGCCTAAACAGATTTATACTAACCGTTATTATACAATTTGCAAGAGAAAACGAACAAAAAAGAAATCCTTTCACCTTATGTTACACCAATGAGACAAAGAGAACTTTTATTTTGCATATTTTTATATTATTTAGTTAGATATTTTTTCATTGGACACAGATTTTTAGCACACCATTTTTACTACGCAAGCATAAGCCATGCCACGAATAATACCGCTAGCCATAGAAACACTTTTGATAAGAACTGTTCTTCCACGTGTTGTTGAGTTCCACGAGGAGCTGCACTGGGTCTGGGTTCTCCAAAGTTGAATGTCGATGTGAAAAAGCCGAATGGAAATGCACCTATTCCAAAGGACATATGAAAGCCGTTATCGCCAAAGCCAAAACCTGAAATTTCCATAGATGGCCTTACAAACAGCAATAACAAAATAAAAGTGTGCAAAATTACTACATTGATTGATTTTCTTTGCAACTCTGAACAGCTGTTAATGGAAGCGAGAAGAATTTTTAGTATTTATTATTTCTTTACCTGGAAAGTTAGATCCAGGTTCCGGTTCCGTTCGTTGTCCAGCTGGTCTAGGTGGATGTTTATCTCTAGGATCCTGTTGATTGGTGCCTCCCCTGCCATATAGTGGTACTACTTTTTCCCTATTGATTGCAGCTTTACAAACTGGGCATACTTGCCTATTTGGCCTAGTTTCTAGCCATTGATGCAAACAAGGCCAGCTAGAAATTGCAATGTTCTGTGAATTACATGATCTCTTCAAAAGGTTGGGCTGATTGTGTTTTTCAATAGCTTTATCATCGTGTAAGTCAAGAATTTGCGTTTCTATAGGAGCCAACAAAAATAATTTCAAGAAATATAGAAGTTATTGATTAGGGAAAAATTGAAAAACGAGAGTGGGAGCGAAATTGGTTTCTCCTTTTTATGAGTAATAGAAACCGAATGATTTTACCGATAAGTTAGCTTGCAAGTCGTCAATCTTCTAGAGTAAGGCTATCAATTTAAATCTAATTCAAAGATGCAAGTTAATAGCATCCCAATTCAATGGTTTATTCCATTAACATAAAATATTAAAATACTGTATGCAACTGTAGAGAAAGCAGGAAGCATGTATGAGACTTTCAAACAAATAAAATTTGTGCTATAATGAGGATATCCTTGAAATTGACCTTTGAGGAGTTCGCAAAATTTAGCTAAGGTTCATTTTTGAAAATAGCGCTTGCAAACCTTGAAATAGCATGTACTAAGTAGTTTATTTTTGACTGTTTTTGAGCCTACTAAACCAATTACAAATGATATTACACACATATAGCTTTGCAATCTCACGAATTAAATTTTACTGTTGGCAATCCTAGAAGAGTTGATTGAACTCACATTACTCAAAAAAATTACTCGGTCTTGGAATATGTACTGTTCTTATGTAATATAAAATGCATAACAATAGGACATTGTCTTGCTAAGCCTGAATTATTTAAAATGCCATTCCTTAATTTTTAAGAGGGAATAATATATTGTTTACTGTATTCTTGACCATGGCTATTTTAAGATATGTGGTTATGCAAACAAACAAGTTTTTAGATGTATATTCAAAACAGATAATAAAACTAATCTCAAGTTCTAGGAATGGATTCACATAATTTATTGGTTATTAAACTGCCTTTTTTGTGTATTTTACAAATTTACGTATTGGAAGGATATATTACAATGCAATTATTAGAAACGAAATTTAAAAAAATATTATGCTACTAGTGATTGCAAATTAAGAAACTAAATTGAAAGCAATGTGTTTGCAACAACCTTGGTCTAATTCCTTTTTGAGGTAGTTACTTACCAAAATAAGTGGCCGCACATACTGACCACGGCATCTCTAGCTGTATCTAGGCAAATGTTGCATTCGAATGTACGTTCATCTTTTTTTTCGTCACTATCTGTAGCCCCATTGCTGCCCCCGGCCTGATTGGCATCGGTATTCACTTTGGTTGCTTTACCTTCGCTGCTATTTGAAGCCATTTTCTGTCTAGAAATCACAAGGTCGTTTCATTGAGATTAGAAGTGCTTTCGAAAAATGCTGCGAACTAAGAGTAGTTGAATTTTGGAAGTAGAAGTACTAGAAATTTTCGATAAGCACTGCCAATGCACAGGAAATATTGTAAGAGGCGGAAAAATCTACAAAACTCGTCGAGGACGATTGTCAAAAGCCTAAATAAACTGACGTGTACTATAGCGATTCAAGAGAAACTCGAGCACGTTTCCACTTACCGACTTTTGATGAACTATAACATTTAATGCCGTTGGACAGGTCTCGAGTCCTTGCAGGAAATTGGATTTTTGTATTTTCGATAAAAGTTGTTGCATATAATCACCTGATTACTTCTTATCTTTTGACGTTTGACGCGGCTGTCATTTTGCACTACCAACATGAGAGCGCAAAGAGATAGTGTTTATTAGAGTGGTAACAGCCAATGTGTTGTGCTGTGGGCTAATCAAAGCAAGCGGGGCAAGAAGCTGCAAGTCTTGTCTATATACACTGGTACACACAATATACAATATACAAGTCGCTCGTTTTGCACAGCGGCTATCTAATCTAGGGGATTACTTTAGTAATGTAAACTGCATAGAGTTGAAAGTACCAGAAGGCTATGATAAACTTGATTAGATTTTTAAAAACTACAAAGTTTAAAAATACTTCATTAAAAATAATGCTGCCGTATTTTTTATTTCTGTGAAAAGAATACATTTTTCGGAAGACTATTGTTTAGAACTCGTGTATGTGTGAAGTAATATTAATGACGTATTTATATGTCGATGCTGCACGAAATTGATTTGCTTAAGCAAGGATAGAGACCCTGTAAATTTGGAGCAGGATAGGAAATGATTGGTAGCCCGGCAGTTTACGTCGCTTAAATCTAACATGGCCGCTTCACTTGTAACCATGGAAACCATTCAAGTTTTTGTCTCAGCTTTGCAATTATATTAGAACCGCGAAATACAAATTTCAATGCTTTACGTTTTTAAACTTAAATTTTAATTTTAGAGTCTAATATATTTCAATACCTTTAACATATTATAAAATCGAACACTGTTTTACCTTTTCACCATGAGTTTCTCATGGATTCCCTTTGTAGGTTTTAAAACGTTTGGACAGCTATTAACTTTCATCGTAATTAAAAATCAGGAGCGCCTTCACTCAATATTCCCGAGTAAATATATATTTTCAAAATAAGTATCTACGATTATTACTAACTAAACAACAAAAACCTACGCGCGATGCAAAAATATAAACAAAGTTTTCAATTTTTATAATTTTCATACACTCCAATGCATACGAGGTGTGTTCAAAAAGTATCGCGAATTTTGTGTTGTTTTCAAAAATTATTTATTCATGAATATCTATTTTGTCCCCTTCGAAGTAACCCCATGAGATATTATACACTTGTTCCAACGTTTTTTCCAATCTTCGAAGCACTTAAAAAAATCATTTTCCTTTATCTTGTTCAGCTCCTCCTTCGATGCCATCTTTATCTCGTCAATATTAGCTAAGTGTCGTCTTTTCATGGGCCTCTTTAGTTTCGGGAACAAGAAAAAGTTACAG